>SJYX01012082.1:12915-56146 GCA_006410675.1 Oreotragus oreotragus
TTTTTTTTTAACAAGTGAATGATGCGATCATGTTTATGTTTTACTGGTACCCTGGAGAGAGTATTAAAAAATAGATTGGAAGAGGTAAAGATGAAGATAGACCAGTTAGGATATTATAAGGCTGCACATTAGAGATGCAGCATATAAATTGGAATTTAAGGAGGAGAGAGATCTTACGTTTCAACTGCCAGTTATATTCAATTTATCTGTGTGTTTAGGTTTATGTGTGTATATTTGTGAGTGTGAGTATCTTAGTGGATGTTTGTATATGTATATGTGTGCGCATGCCTGAAGGGCCACTGCTCCTCAGGAAAGTGCTTCACCAGCAAAAACCTCAGTGTTGCTGTGGGTGGGAGTGCTGGGTGCTGTGAACAGGGCTACACCGAGGCTGGAGAGCGCTTCCTCAGGCGTCCTCCTCCTCTTCAGTAGGATGGCAGTGCACCTTGACTTCTTTTTCCGATCAGCGCTGAAAAGTTATCTTCCCTGCCATTTAATACCTTTTTGTTTTGAAATAATTTCAGGCACAAAGAGAAGCTGCAATACAAAAAACAGAAAATTGCACAAAGAACTGTGTCTATACTTCACCCAGATTCGCCAGTTGTTAGCATTTCACCATATTGGCTTTCTCTCTCTTTCAGTCTACCCATCTGTATAAAATGATTATTTTTTTGGATCCACTAGGTAGTGAACTGCAAATGATGCTCTTTTACCTCTAAGTAATACAGCATAGATTTCCTAAGAACAAGGATATTCTTTTATATAACCACAGCACAGAAGCCACATTCAGAAAATTTAACCCTGCAGTAATATACAATCCAATATACTGCATCTCATATTCGACTTTTCATAACTGTTCAGTAATGTCTTTTGTAGCTATTGCTTTCTGTGGTCTAGGATTTAACACAAGATCACACCTTGGATTTAGTGGTCATGTCTTTTTAGCCCTTTAATCCTGGACAGTCCCTCAGCCTTTGTCCTTTAAAGCACTGACATTTTTTGAAGAGAACAGGCCAGTTATTTTGTAGAATGTCCTTGTTTCAATTTATTTGTTTTTTCATAATTAGATTCTTATGCATTTTGGGCAGGAATTTAATAAGAGTGCATCACATCAGGAGGTACTTGGTGTCAGATTGTCTTATCAGTGATACTAATGTTGATCACTTGGTTAAGGTGGCATCTCTCAGGTTTTTCCATTAAGTTACTATTTTCTTTTTGTAATTAGTGAGCAATTTCAGACACTTGCCTGACATTTTATAAGCATTTACTAAGTATTAGGTATTACACTTTATAATACTGCACTGTGTTTAATCCTCATAACAAACTGTGAAGCTTGTTTTTGTATTCCTTAATTTCTTGTCCTCTCTCATTTTATGGATAAGGAAACAGAGGCCTGTGTAAAATTGTAAAACATGGTACAACAAAGTCCATATTTGTTCACTCATGTAGTGTCTCTAAGGTAGAGTCCAGCATCCCGAATACTTGGTGCCTAGACAAAGCACGTCAACCATTCCACCTGTGTCCTTAGCAGAAGCTAAATCACTGCAGATGGTGATTGCAGCCATGAAATTAAAAGATGCTTACTCCTTGGAAGGAAAGTTATGACCAACCTAGACAGCATATTCAAAAGCAGAGACATTACTTTGTCAGCAAAGGTCTGTCTAGTCAAAGCTATGGTTTTTCCAGTGGTCATGTATGGATGTGAGTGTTGGACTATAAAGAAAGCTGAGCACCGAAGAACTGATGCTTTTGAACTGTGGTGTTGGAGAAGACTCTTGAGAGTCCCTTGGACTGCAAGGAGATCCAAGCAGTCCATTCTAAAGGAGATCAGTCCTGTGTGTTCTTTGAAAGGAATGATGCTAAAGCTAAAACTCCAGTACTTTGGTCACTTCATGTGAAGAGTTGACTCATTGGAAGAGACTCTGATGCTGGGAGGGATTGGGGGCAGGAGGAGAAGGGGAGAATGGAGGATGAGATGGCTGGATGGCATCACCGACTTGATGGACACGAGTCTGAGTGAACTCCGGGAGATGGTGATGGACAGGGAGGCCTGGCGTGCTACAATTCATGGGGTCGCAAAGAGTCGGACATGACTGAATGACTGAACTGAACTGAACTAACTGAAAGGATTGTACCATGAGGGACTGCCTTGTTTCATAAAGTAAGCTGGAAAAGGGTTGAAGGAACACAAAGTCTTGCTCTAGTCACTCAGATAAGGATAGACTACATTGGTTAACATGCTCAGATCTGTTTATGTGTGTTTATCATGTAAAGCATGCCATGATTTACAAACTGAAGCTGACTCTGTGTTATGCCAGATGTGTGTGTGTGCGTATGCACATGTGCCAGTGCAAGTTCTGGTCCCTGTTCATGGTTAGAGGACTCAGCATGTCACTACTCAAGTGACAATGACAAGAGTGGGTCTTGCTTCTCAGGCCATGATACATTTTTAAAAAAAGAGTCGATCCATGACAGACCAGACTCAAAGAGTGAAGAAAGTTACCATGGGTAAAGAGGGACAATACATAATGATAAAGGGGTCAATTCTCCAAGAAGACATAACAATCCTTAAAGTATATGAACTGAACTAACAACAGAGAGTTAAAATATGTGAGGCAGAACTTGATAGAACTGCAAAGAGAAATGCATGAATCCATTGTTAAAGCTGGAGACTTCAACAGTCATCTATCAGAAATGGACAGATCCAGGAGGCAGAAGTCAGCAAGGATATAGCTGACTGCAACAGGACCATCAATCAACAAAAATACTTGACATCTGAGGATACGTCACCCAATAACAACAGAATACACATTTCTATCATACTGGAACATTCAACAAAGTAGACCACGTTCTGGACCATAAAACACACCATAACAAATTTAGAAGAATAGAAATCATACAGTGTTTGCTTATGCCTGCTTTCAGACACAATGGCATTAAACTAAAAATCAATAGCAAGAAGATAGTTGGAAAATCCTTAAATACTTGAAGCTTAGACAGCAAATGCTCTTCTAAGTAATACATAAAGAAGAAATCTCAAGAGTAGTTAAAATATTTTGAATTAAATAAAAATATAATGTATCAAATTTGTGGGATGCTATGAAAGCAGTATTTAGAAGGCAATACATAGCATTGAATGCATACATTAGAAAATAAGAAAGATCTAAAACCAATCATCTAAGTTAATATCTTAGGAAACTAGAAAAAGAATAATAAATCCAAAGTAAGAAGAAGAAAAGAGATAATAAAGAATTAGAGCAGAAATCATTGAAATTGAAAATAGGAAATCAATTGAAAGAAAAAATCAATAAAGTAAAAAATAACTGGTTCTTTGATAAGATCAATAAAATCGATGAACGTCTAATTAAGCTAATCACGAAGAAAGGAGAGAGGTCAGAAATTATTAATATCAGAAATAAAGAGGGGCATCACTATACCCCATGAAAATTAAGAGGATAATAAAGGAATATTAAATATTATGAGGAACTTAATGCCTACGATCTTGATGACCTAGACAAAATGATAAAAACTCGCAGATTGTGTCTTTCAAAGACAATCTGCCAAAAGCACACAAGAAAAAATAATCTGAATAGGCCTGTATCTTTTTTATAAATTGGATAAATTATTAATAACCTTCCTAAACAGAAAGTATTTGGCCCAGATGGTTTCACTGGTGAATTCTACCAAACACTGAAGGAAGAAATTATACCAATTTTCTACAATCTTTTTAAAGAGAGAAAAGTAGAGAAATATTAATACTTCCCAAGTTATTCTGAGGCCAGCATTATTCTGATACTGAAACCAGATGAAAGAAAACTGCTGACTAATACAAAGTATCCCTTGGTAACAATTATATTCATTTCTAGGTTTTGAATATAGAGGATATTATCTAAATCTGTTTGATTTTTTTCCCCCCTGAGTTTTGGATAGTGTATAGCTGGAGTTCTAAAAGCTTAAATAGAATTCTTGAACAATGAGATACCTGTAGTGTGAAACAACATTCAATTCTACTTCTGCCTAATGTGCTGAACTGGGACTAACTCATACTACAAGTAAGGAAAAGAGTTTAGAACAATCAGAAGTGATTGAACAAACTTTTAGAGCACCTTGAAACAAGAGAAGCTTTAATTAATATGCAGACTGGATAGAAAGTATGGTTTAAGCCCTTTTGGGCCTTTAAAAATTAATTTATGTGAGTAATCCATAAATACATGTTTGTTGTGGAAATTTAAAATATACAGAAATATATGGAATAAAGAGTTATGATTTCCCTTCATTTTACCCTCCCAGAGGTTACCAGTGTTTATGTTTAATAATATATATCCTTTCATGCTTTTTTCTGTGTACTTAGCTAAGTGTAAATATATAAAGGATTTGCTTTGTATATAAATGAAATAATGTAGTGCCTATTTTTAAGGATAGGTTAAATTTGTGAATGATTATTTCAAAGATATTGAATAAATGAAGACAAAAGCTAAAAAAAAAGAAAAGAAACCTGCTAACCAGTATCTCTCATGAATGTAGTTGCAAAAGTCCTCAACAAATTGTTAATAAATTAAACAGTGTATAAAAAAGAATTATATACCACAACCAAGTGAGGTTTATTTCAGGTATGAAGACCTGGTTCAACATTCAAAAATCAATTCATATGATTCATCATACCAACAGGCTAAAGAAAAAAAATCACGTGATAATATTAATAGGTACAGAAAAGCACTTGAATAAAATGTGACATAAAAGTGATCTATTCATGGTAAAAACTCTCAGTAAACAAAGAATAGAGGAGAATTTTTTCAACTTGATAGAGAATATCTACAACACAGTTCATACATAATCATTAAAAACTCAAAGCTTTCCCTCTAAACCAGGAACAAGGCAGCGTGTCCCCACTTACCGCTCCTTTTTCAACATTGTACTGGAAGTCCTAGCTTAATGCAGTAAGACAAAGAAAATAAAATATATACTGATTGAGACAAAGGAAATGAACCTGTCTTTGTTCACAGATGATGTGATTGTCCATATAGAAAGAATTGAAAAAATTCTGAAATAATTGATCAAAAACACATGGAATTAAAAAGTGATTCTAGTAAGGTTGTAGGAAATAAAAAGATTGACATACAAAAGTCCATTGCTTTCCCATATACTAGCAATTACAAGTGGAAATTGAAATTAAAAACTCAGTACCATTGGAAAAATGTCTGTGCAGGTCTTCTGCCCATTTTTTGATTGATTTGTTTGTTTTTGATATTATGTTGTACAAGCTGCTTATATATTTTCAATATTAACCAATTGTTGGTCATATTTGCAAATAGTTTCTTCTATTCAGTAGGTTGTCTTTTAATTTTGTTGATGGTTTCCTTTACTGTGCTAAAAGCTTTTAAGTTTAATTAGATTCCACTTGTTTGTTTTTGCTTTTATTTCTTTTGCCTTAGGAGACAGACCCAAAAATATATTACTACTATTTATGTCAAAGAGTAGTCTATTCTAGGAGTTTTATGGCTTCAGATTTTACACTTGGGTCTTCAGTCCATTAGTCTTTATATTTGTATATGGTGTGAAGACATGTTAAAATCTCGTTCTTCATATGTAGCTGTCCAGTTTTCCTGGTACCCTTATTAAAGAGACTGTCTCATCTGCACTGTGTATTCCTGTCTCTTTTGTCATAGATTGACTGACGATAGGTGTGTGGGTTTATTTATGGGCTCTCTATTCTGTTCTGTTGATCTATGTGTCAGCATTTGTGCCTGTACCATGCTGCTGTTTTGATTTTTGTAGCTTTGTTGTATAGTGTGAAGTCTGGGTGGGTGATACCTCTGGTCTTGTTCTTTCTTCTCAAGATTTCTTTGGCAATTTAGGGTTTTTTGTGGTTTCGTATGATTTTAGGATTATTTGCTCTAGTTCTGAGAGAAATGTCATGGGTGTTTTGGAAGGGATTGCATTAAAGCCTATAGATTGCTTTGGGTAATATGACCATATTAACAATATTAAGTCTTCCAATCCAAGAGCACTGGATTTCTTTCTATATCTTTGTATCTTCAGTTTCCTTCATTTTATAGCTTTCAGGGTATAGGTCTGTCTCCTTCTTAGTTAGATTAATTCCTGGGTATTTTATTCTTTTTGATGTGATCTTAAACAGGATTGCTTTTATACCTTCTCTTTCTCATAGTTCATTGAAAGTGAAAGTGTTAGTTGCTCAGTCGTGTCCGACTCTTTGTGACCCCATGGACTTCAGCCCTCCAGGCTCCTCTGTCCCTGGAATTCTCCAGGCAAGAATAATGGAGTGGACTGCTGTTTCTTTCTCCAGGGGATCTTCTCGACCCAGGGATCAAACCCAGGTCTCCTGCGCTGCAGGCAGATTCTTTACCATCTGAGCCACCAAGGAAGCCCCTGATAGTTCATTATTAGTATATAAAAAAGTAACAGTTTTCTATATATTAATATTGCATACCACAACTTTGCTGAATTTATTTATTCTAATAGTTTTTTGGTGGGCTTTAAGGATTTTCTATATATTAAGTATCATTTCATTTGCAAATAGTGATAGTTTTACCTCTTCCTTTCCAATTTGGATGCCTTTTATTTCTTTTCCTTGTTTGATTTCTATGGCTAAGACTTCCAATGTTATGTCAAAAAGAAATGGTGAGAGCAGACATCCTTGTCTTGTTCCTATATTTAGAGGAAAGGCTTTCAGCTTTTCATTTGATGTTAGCTGTGAGTTTGGCATAAAAGAATGATATCCCTTATAAGTAGAATCTAAAAAATAATACAAATGTATATAGCAAAACAGAGACTCAGATACAGAAAGCAAGCAAGGGGTTACCAGCAGGGAGAGGGAAAGAAGAAAGGGCAAGTTATGGGTACAGGACTAAGAGATACAAACTACTATGTATAAAATAGTTAAGGATATTTTGTATCCTTTGCAACAAGGATATATTGTATAACATGGGGAATTATAATTCATTACTTGTAATAACTTTTGATGGAATATAATCTGTAAAAATACTGACTCACTCTGCTGTATACTTAAAACTAATGTAATTCAACTATATTCCAATAAAAGATAACAAAGGTAAGAAATAAAAACACAAACCGAATCAAAACAAAAACCCACAAAGGAATTCTCCAGGCCACAGTACTGGAGTGGGTAGCCTTTCCCTTCTCCAGGGGATCTTCCCAACCCAGGGATTGAATCCCAATCTCCCACATTGCAGGAGGATCCTTTACCAGCTAAGCCACAAGGGAAACCCAAGAATACTGGAGTGGGTAGCCTATCCCTTCTCCAGCAGATCTTCCCGACCCAGGAATCAACCCAGTATCTCCTGCATTGCAGGCAGATTCTTTACCAACTGAGCTATGCGGGAAGACCAAAGACGTAATACTTATGTACAAATCTAGCAAAAAGTCTGTAAGATCTATATGAGGAAAACTACAAAACTCTGATGAAAGATATCAAAGAAGAATGAAGTAAATGGAGGGCTATTTCATGTTCATGGATAAGAGGACTCAATATTGTCAAGATACCTGTTCTTTCTACTCGACTAGGAAGCAGGGGCAGGGGCAAGGGGTATATGGAAATCTCTGTACCTTTCACTCAGTTTTGCTGTGAACCTAACATTGCTTAAAAAATCCAGTCTGTTAAAAGAATGTATCTTGATAGAGTTAAATGTTTTTATTTTCCTCAGTGACCACAATTAATTATCTTCAGATGTCTCATCAATTAGTTAATGAAGATGTATGTACTTCAGTTGATTACAGTCAGTGATTGTTTCTATTTATTTAATTTTTTTTGCCTCTCCATGGTGTGTGCAGGATCTTAGATCCCTGACCAGGAATTGAATACGTGACCCCTGTAATGGAAGCGCAGAAATCTTAACCACTGGACCACCAAGGAAGTCCCAAGTCAGTGACTATTTCTAAAGGAAGGCAAGACATGAGAAGGAAAAGAAACAGAGAAAGCTGAGGAGGAAAAAACACAAAGAGACACAGAGCTCATGGGTCTGGAATATGCATGTGTGTGTGTGTGTGTGTGTGTGTGTGTGTGTGTGTGTGTGTGAATTAGGAAAAAGGCACATACAAAAAACAAATATCTTTTCAGTGGCCTTTTCTGATAACAGCATTTTTCATTTGCAACAGAGACATTACTTTGTCAACAAAGGTCCATCTAGTCAAGGCTATGGCTTTTCCAGTGGTCATGTATGGGTGTGAGAGTTGGACTATAAAGAAAGCTGAGCACCGAAGAACTGATGATTTGAACTGTGGTGTTGGAGAAGACTCTCGAGAATCCCTTGGACTGCAAGGAGATGCAACCAGTCCATCCTAAAGGAGATCAATCCTGGGTGTTCATTGGAAGGACTGATGTTGAAGCTGAAACTCCAATACTTTGGCCACCTAATGTGAAGAGCTGACTCATTGGAAAAGACCCTGATGCTGGGAGGGACTGGGGGCAGGAGGAGAAGGGAACGACAGAAGATGAGATGGTTGGATGGCATCACCGACTCAATGGACATGGGTTTGGGTGGACTCCGGGGGTTGATGATGGACAGGGGACCTGGCGTGCTGAGATTCACGGTGTTGCAAAGAGTCGGACCCGACTGAGCAAATGAACTGAACTGCAAGCATAAAAGCCAGTGAATCGCTTTGATTCTTACCCCAAGGACAGTCTCGGGTGACTGGGGATGCATTGCCCTTGGGAAGAAAAGGTTCCTCCTGACCCTATAAACTGTCTGCCAATGTGCAAGCCCGCCCCCAGGCCTGCTCCTTGCAACACTTTTCATGATGATGATGCCTGACTCTACCTGCAGCCAACTTCTGGAGGGAGCTGGGTTCAGGCCAGCTACAGGTAGTGATTGCTGGGTCAGGGCTGGGAGAGAGCCAAGACTGTCAGCCATCAGTGTGATGGCCATATGGAAACAATGGGTGAGGATGTTGAGGAAAGCCATCTGCTTTTCAAAGACACATGGTTTAGTCATAAGAGAGGGATGGAAGGAGAGGGAAATGTGGGCTGGGCCTTTAGGTGTCTGCAGGCGTGCTCCAGGGGCTTCGCCTCCCAGGAAATGGAGGGATTCAGCCATATGATGGGCAGCTGAGCTGATGGAGCCCCTGGAGGGGATCGCGCAGGTGGACTTTGGCAGACAAGAGGCTGTGACATGGTGGGAGAAAGCTGTTGTCTTTGCTGATCTGCTGGGCACTGTGGACCGGGTGGAGCCCAATGAGTCAGTCTTGGAGGACAGATGTGTGTACTTTAGACCCGACAAGGTGGTAGAAGGTAGCTATGCTGAAGAACTGCTATGAGACTCCCATCAAGTTGTGGAAGAGTATTTTGTGTGTCCCTGCCCTTAGGTAATGTCCCTTGGCCAAAGCCGAATGGAAAAGAGTCCTTCTCACATGGTTGAGTAACTATTCTGTTCTGGGACGGGGTGCCCTGTGAGCATGTGGGAGAGCATCAGCTGTTGTGTTATCCTGAACACTAGTGTTCCCACTTCCTTTAGTCACCTGAAAAAAGTGACGGTTGGGTGTCTTTTAGTAACTTACTCTTCTGAATTGGTAAGATCCGTATACGGGGTCGCACAGAGTGGGACATGACTGAAGCGACTTAGCAGCAGCAGCCGCCAAAACAAAGCAGAGTTCCTGATACCAGTGGGAGTAGAAAGTATTGCCAGTTTCTAAGGAAACGGATCAAGTATTTATTCACAGGCCATTAACTATGGAAGGCTTTATCGCCTCCCCAATGACTGGCTACCAATATGCACTTAAGTGAATTTCTCTATTTATGTAATTACTAGACTTTGCTTTTATGTCAGTAAGTGACAACCTGAATTGTCCTTTTCAGTTGCTGTTTCCTCGACTTGAGCGGTCTTTTATCTTTCCTGAACACACTTAAATTTGTTCTTGGGGACCCACTGTGTTCCAAGCAGAGGGCTGACTTTCTGCTAAGGTTAAAGGCAGCTTTGGGAGGTGATGGGTATGCTTCTGGCTTTCAGGGTTGTGATTTCATGTGTGTATACTTAACCCCAAACACACTGAGTTGTATGTATTAAATGAGTACAACTTTTTACAGATTGAAAAAGGTATGTAAGGAGATGGGAAGACTTTCTCTAGACACCAAATAGGATATTATAATTAGGCTGGAGACCAGTTAACCTCATGGAAGAAAGAGGAGCTCACATAATCGGTGCTTCAGGGAAATTTTTGTGTTTAGTCTCCCTGGATGCTTGAGAAGGCTGAGCAATAGGATTGCCTCAGGAGATGGCTGACATGGCACCTTCAGCAGATCGCTTAATAATGGAAGCTGAGGAATTGGACTAGATGCTCTTTTAATGTGAGTCACTCAGAAAAGATGAAAGAGGAAGGAAAGCAAGCTTGAGTCAGAGAAAAGCAGGGAAGGGAAGAAGAGGAAAAGGAAAAATGAGAGCCTCGTGCCCAGATAGAAGATGTTTTGATTTCACAGTTGGTCTCCTTAAAGTTCTTCACCAGGATGTTTTAAATCAAAGGACAGAATCAGGCAGTTGCCTACTTAAGAGATCATTATGCTTTGATAGAGATATATCTCTATGAATAAATATGTGGATAAAGAAATAGATAACAGAAATACCTGAGAATGTTGTTGGTAAGGTTAGGTTTGTGCCTTACTAACATATTCATTTGTCAAAGTATCCATCACCTGGGAGAAATTTTCAGAGATGGTGCAAAGTCCAGTAGCCAGGTGTCTTCCTGACACTAACCAGGTTGTCTGTATACATTTCCCACCTGCACCTGTCTTAATCTGTTCAGGCTGCTCTAACAGAATACCACATACTAAGTGGCTTATGAACAACAAAAATTTGGGGGGATAACATATATACACTATTATATATAAAATGGGCTTCCCAGGTGGAGCCAGGCTATGATCTTGAGGTAACCCTGTTGGTTTTGTCTTCCATCCTTAACTCCGCTCCTTAGGCCCAGCTCAGCTTTTTGTGTTACAGCTGGGTCTCTGCATTTTTGCATGTTGGAGTCCTTTGAGGAAATTTTGAAAAAAGATCTGTTGGAATTGACCCCATGTCTGTTCAACCAGAATTCTGGGGATGGGAGCCCAATGTTGGTTTTTATTAAAAACTACTCAGGAGGGTTCTGAGGAACCAAGGTGAAGAGCCTCTGATGCAAGCTGTCTTGAAGACAACCAAGTAAGATCTGAGGGAGCCGTAAGGCTGCGTTTCCTGGTCTGGGCTCCGTTCCCTCTGCCATAGTGGCTGGCCCCAGCTAGCGCCCCCACCCCTGTTCCCTACTCCCTGATCATCTGTAGATGCCAGCAGTCTGATAGAGAGCCAGGCAATACCGAATGGCAGATCCTGGTGGCAGGAAACCCATGAGAGGAGTTAAACCAATAAGGGGCTTCATGTGGCCAGGAACTGGCTGTATTGGCTAGACAGAGGAGGGAGGATCCTCCCAGTGAGGATTCAGAGCTGTTGGGGGCAGCAGAGCTACAGGGTGAGGTTGGAAACCTAAAGGATGTGGAAGAGCAGTATTAAGTGGGTCAATGGGAATATGGCAGTGAGGAGGGATGGAGAGGTGGTGTGGGGCTTGGGCCCGGCAGCAGTGTCCTGAGGGTTAAGATGTAGTGGCCAAAACTGCCATACCTGAGCCAGCCTTGTAGGGCTCAAGCTCAGCCCATCAGATCAGAGCTAGAACCCAGCTCTAGGGCAGAGGAGCGGCAGCACTGGGATCTCAGAAGGAAAATGCAAACACAGGAACAAGTAGACTTGGAAAGCTGTCCACCTGAACCATCCTCCCACCAGTCTGGGCTGTGCATGGAGGTGACTCTGCTTGCCCAACTCACCTGCTCCCAGCCATGTCATCTGTGAAGTCTAGTGCAGAATGAAAATGTGGGATTCTTTATTCAAAAAGCAGGAAAAAGTGATGTTAATGGTGCTAAAATAGAAACCATTTTCCTTTTTCCCTCGTCTCTCACAACTGGTCATGGTGATTTTTATGTGCTATATAATGTCTTTCTAAACAAAGACAAGTTGAAATTTTGGTTATCAGTATAAATTTGACAAGTTCAAGTTTATGTTGTGCAATTCCAGTTTTAAATGCAAATATGAGAGCATTCAGCTCACATGTAGAATCACCAGAATTCCACAATTTATATTTCTTGCAGAATACATGCGTTGTGTTTTGTCCTGACTAGAACAGTGGAAACACCACAAAAAAGCAACTCAGGTGTCTTTGTCTCAGTTCTCGATATGTGCACATTCTACCAGCTCTCTCTACCTCTGCCTCGCTGAGAAGTAAGGAAGGTCTGGAAGGAAGGGAACTAAGGCTGATTCTCTTTTCCCTTTCTTTTACATCATTTTCATTGGAAGTGGGTGGAACCAATTGATAGGGGTGAAAGTAACACCCGGAAGAAAGGATGCCACAGGGTTCCTTGGGTGTTTATCTTTCTTCAAATACCATTGCCTTCTTTCTATGTGTGAAGCAAGTACTGATTTGAACACAAGGTGTGGCCTGTACAGGTTTTGCATTCCCATGCATACTCAATGTAGATGTCACCTGTACCTATAGTCACTTTGAGTCTTGCTGGTGCATTGTGGGTTCACTGAAATCTTAAGTTCATGGGACATCAGGGATGCTCTGTGCTAACCACTTTCCATGGTAGTGGGAACCACAGGGAACATGTGTGTTGAGCACAATTCCCCTGCTCATGTCCATGTTTCATTCATTGTCCTGCTGGGTTTCACGGGCAGAAGACAAGTTTGAAGATAAAATTAAGAATTTCTAGATAGAGGGAATTCCCTGGTGGTCTGGTGGTTAGGACTTTGTGCTCTCACTGCTGTGGGCCTGGGTTCAGTCCCTGATAGTGAAACTAAAATCCCACAAGGCTCACAATGCAGCCAAAAGCGGGGGGGAAATATGTATATATGTGTATATATATATATATATATATATAAATTTTTTTGACATAGGAGCAGCAGAGCATTAAACCAAGCACAGGATGCTTCTCAGGGCCCTGTGGGACCACTCATGGGTTTATGTATCTGGAAGCCTTCCTGCAGGGAAGGACATGTCCTGCTGATGGAATTGCTCATGAGAGTTGGGAATTGGGATTGTGGTTTGTAACCAAAAATGATTTCCTTCCGGATTTATTTTAGTTTAGGCTTTTAAAATGGAGGAGCTCATTTTTATTTAGAAATGTTATCACTTCTATAATTAACCTCACATTACAAGCCAAATCAGCTCCTGCCTAGATTAATTGAAGCAGGGGAATACAGAGCTGGGTAAGGAGCAGGATTAGCAGCTGGGGAAGTCAGAAGTCCCTGAAAAGCTGTCAATCAGGCTTGTTGGATGGAGCAGAGGGAAAAGCTACATGCCTAGTTATCAGAACTGAGATGCCATTATGAGAATGGGCCAGCGCTGGAGAAGGAAAGGGGCCAAAAACAGATCCTGGTGGGTTACAGCAAAGGCAGTTGGTCGATGTCCCGGCTGATGGCTTGGGAGCCACTGGAGGGTCATGGCAGGCATCCGGTTGGGCTGCATCACAGTCTGACCGCATTAATGGCAGTCGGTTTAAAGGTTAGGACACTAGTTTCTGGGGGAACAAGTATAGAAGGTAAAGCAAAGCTGTCTTCAGCTACCAGAGGAACTAGAGGAGGTGAAGGCAAACTCTGAGGCACAAACACGGGTAGATAAGGCAGGTTTTTGTTCTAGGAAAGAAGGCAAGGAGTCCCAGCACGAGGCATGGGATCCACGGTCGAGGGCAGGAGCACTCCCAGACTCAGTGGATGTGAGTGGTGAGCTCCAGTGTCCCTTCTCTTTCTTTGACCTCAGGATATGCTCCAGGGCCTGAGGAAGGACAGGAGAGTGGCGCCATCTGGGGGTTTGGAAAGACAGAGGCATGGGAAACCAGGGAATCTGGTTAGCTTATGTGCACCATTTCTGCTGGAATGCATTGGTTGGATCCCTGATTTATATTTTATGTATTGGAGAAAACAACATATTGGTCCTCCTTTTTCCAAATTGTGCTTGTGAATGATCCCGAAACGTAAGTCCATGGTAGCTTGTTAAGCAATGGTAGGGGCTTAGAATTCACCAAATTCTGCGCTGGTCCTCTTTCCTCAGAAGTCCTAGTGCTTCAAGCATTCTACGCGTGAAACACAAACACAGAGGCAAAAATTCCCTAGGCAAATTGTTTAAAACTGACAAACAGTGAATCAGTCAATCATTCTACAGATTGGAATCAACGAATGTTAAAATACTCTAGTAATTTCCAAATGTAGCCTGGGGCCAGTGCTTGGTGCGCTCAATCAAACAGCTTACCTCTTCCCTGGGTGACAGGCAATATGACCTGTCCCACCTCCAGCAGCTCAGACAGAGACCAAGGTATAGTGATTCCTCAACACCTGAGCCTGGGGTCTCTTCAGGATTCTTGGTCATGCTGGAATGCTCCAAGCTGCAGATACCTGCACTTCTCTGAACCAGGAATCCAAAGGTATCTTCCCATGGGGCACCAGGCTGATGTGTGTGGGTTTATGGGGCTTTGTGATGAGGGAGCCTATATTTCCAAAAATGGTTTCTTCCATTCCTGACTTTCATTAGTAACTATGGTGCCTCTTAATCATTAACATCCCTTGGCTTCCAAATCACGATTCTTGCATCTGTTTCTTGCCTCTTTCCTTTCATAATCCACAAGGTTTTGCACATCTTTGGGACACCCTTTCCCCAGTGTGGGAAAAGGCAAGGGCAAGCATCTTCCATTCTTTGGCATTTCCCTGAAGTGGTTGGTAGATCTGATCTAGTGACTTGGTTCTGCACACATAATTAATTGGCAGTGTGTTCACAGCTCCTACTAAGCAGTCTGATTTACATTGTGAAACTGACAGATGTGGGCTGCTCTGTCAGCCAATCAAAATTCTTGAGGACAGACAGCAAAAGGTCATGAATGAAGACTGTGTCTTGACAAGCCTCGAAGGGAAGTGAAAATAATCAGGTTCTGATTTGCACCTATGGTCACTGCAGGCTCTGAAAGTTGTCATTTTTAGATATTTCTTGTGTTTTCCTTTAGAGTCACAGTACGTAAGGCTCGGCTAAATGAAGAACTAAATTAAAACTGTCATTCCAGCTCATAAATAACAGATGTCTAATGCATTTAATTATTTATAGTCTTGAATCTTTCAAAAATGAAAATGACTATACACATTTTAAATGCAGTTCTTGGTAATTTGCCGCCTGACTGATAAGATTTGCCGATAATCCTGGCTTGCAAACATGAAAAATAAAACTGAGACTGACTCGTTTATTTCATGAGACTGCTGCTTTGGTCCCTTGTGGCTTTAACAGAATTTAAAGTGAAATCTAATCACAACAAAATGATGTTCATATACTCATATTAATAATTGAGTTTTCTGAAATTATGCGGTAGGTACCTGGATGCCAGATAATTTTGTACTGCCTAAAAAAATTAATACTCTTTCTTAAACTGTCTCCTGCTCAGGAAGTTTTGACTGGACGCATCAGGGTTTAACACATGTTCCCTGAGCATGCCTCCCAGCTCATGTTTGCAAGTTTGGTGACAACTTACTCTTGGTTTGCAAACTAGTCTTCCTTCAGGGAGGATGACAAGACCCTGAGGAATGAGGCAGGTCACTCCAGATTGGTAGGTTGCATGTTTAGTAAGCACGGGAACTCGTATATGGGGCTTGTCTTGAGATGCTGAAAGATGAGTAGAACTCTGCACACACCCACCAAATCTTAAAAGTTATGTTGAGTCCTTTACTGGTTCAATCACATGTACTGTCCAGATGGTCTCAATAGCACGTTGTTCTCTCAAGGCTGAGTCCTTGATGACAGCTCTCACTCTGGGTATGGTGGGTACTGTGCTTAGTCACTCATTCGTGTCTGACTCCTCCAACACTTCCATGTGGTTGAAAGAGGTTGTTGTGACTTCAGTGACATGAGGAAGTACCCCTTTTCCCTAGAATATTTATCCCTTGTTGTGTGAGTGAAAAATCTTTCAGGTCTCCATTTAACACTCCCAAATGACTTAAACTCACATTGAGGTGTAGCTTAGCTTATGTCAGATCCTGAGAGTAATTTTTATTAAAAGGAGAGAGGAGATGTGTTGTCTCAATTATTTGAGTAATTACTTTCTTGGTGAGCAAAGATAAACATTTGCTTTTGGCCTAGTGGTATAATGAAAAAGGAATTAATTTGGGAGTCATAAAGACCTATATTTGAATCTTGGACACTAAGCTAGTGTCCTTGAGTAAGTTACTTGAAATCTGTACGGCTCAGTTTCTTTATTTCTAAAACCGATATAATAATACCCGTCTCCCGGGGATGTTGTAAAGAGTAAAAGAGGCAACATGTGTAAAATACCTGTACTTAGTAGGTATTCTATAACTACTTGGGATATTTGACTCTGACTGGGAGAAAGGCAGCATATTGCTCATTAGTGAAAATAATTATATTATTGTTGTTCTGTTGCTAAGTCATGTCCGATCCTTTGGGACCCCATGGACTGCAGCACGCCAGGTCTCCCTGTCCCTTACCGTCTCCTGGAGTTCGCCAAAGTTCATGTCCATGGAGTTGGTGGTGCCATCCAACCATCTCATCCTCTGCCACCCTCTTCTCCTTTTGCCTTCAATCTTTCCCAGCATCAGGGTCTTTTCTAATGAGTCAGCTGTTCGCATCAGGTGGCCAAAGCGTTAGAGCTTCAGCATCAGTCCTTCTAGTGAGTATTCAGGGTTAATTTCAAGGGATTGATTGGTTTGATCTCCCTGCTGTCCAAAGGACTCTCAATTATATTAGTTGTTCCTTAAGGTTCTTGTCATGAAGAGTACCTGCATCCGCTATTCTCCAGTTCTTGTTATTTTAGTTCTGCAAAAATCCTCACTGACTTCTTAGTTCTGCTTAGCACTTCCCTTTGGGATTTCTCTGAATGATTTTACTAGTCATTACTGCTCACATATATGTTTTGGAACAAGGGTATCAGAACCCTCTGCAGAAAAACACCCTTTCCCCAAGGTGTCCACAGTCATGTGTAGCCCTAATGTGTCCTGGTACAATCTCAGAATCCATACACCAGAGATCCTGGTTGGCCAAAGCACATGTCTCACTCCCAAATGCTGGCAGGATCATGTGGACCTCCCAGACAACATGGGGACTGTGGTGAAATGGACAGGTCATGTCTGTCTAAATGGTCCAGTGGCTTATTCCCAGCCTTAGATGATCACTGCCATGCATAAACGTGGGCCCAATGCTGCCAAGTCTTTAGATTTTTTAAAGAGAATACAGATACTGAGATATTATGTGAAAAGTTCCAAGTTTTAATGGTGGCAAGCTCTTCATATTAAACCAAAGAAAATAAATCAGTGAGGACTGATGCTGTGCTGTGTTAATGAGCCAGGCCTGTGACTTTGGTTCTGATCTATGGGCTTAGGCGTTTTATTGGCCAGATTTTTGGGTGCTGTTTCTCTCTCAGGGGCCTTAGACCTCCTGGGAGCAGCTGCAATGTCTCCTTTAGTAGCTATAAAGATTTCCTTCTTTCTCTCATGGGGTTCATGACATTTTGATTTAGCCATTTGGTTGCTGTAATGATATTCATATCTAATTTGTGGCCATAAAATCATAACTATTGAACTTTAAAAAAATCAAGTTATGTCTTTAAGCCTCACTCTGTCTGTGACTTTCAAGCCCTCATCATCCCTGTGTCCCTGAATCTCACTTTATCCCAAGACCACCCGCACTGCCCCAGAGGTGAGAGGAGCTTAGAGATAATGTCTATAGTGCACAAATCTTAAGAATAAAAATGTTTGTATTTTAATGCTTTAAATTTTAGACTTTGTGAAATGACCCCATGTTAAAATAACATGTCCTGCTTCAGATCTTGAAGAAATGAATGTTCTTAGTCCTACTTCCTCCTGGCAGAGGTTGCTCCCCAAAGACAGGGATATTATAGGCTCATAATCCCTTTCGCCCGTACTTGGTGCAGATCGATTTCCGAATTGTTTGTATTTTGGAAATGTAACATATACATTACGGAACACTTCCCATATAGTCTGCTGCTGCTGCTAAGTTGCTTCAGTCGTGTCTGACTCTGTGCGACCCCATAGACGGCAGCCCACCAGGCTCCCCCGTCCCTGGGATTCTCCAGGCAAGAACCCTGGAGTGGGTTGCCACTTCCTTCTCCAATGCATGAAAGTGAAAAGTGAAAGTGAAGCTGCTCAGTCCTGTCCAACTCGCAGCGACCCCATGGACTGCAGCCCACCAGGCTCCTCCATCCATGGGATTTTCCAGCCAAGAGTACTGGAGTGGGCTGCCATTGCCTTCTCTGCATACAGTCTGGGACAGGACCTAATGATCAAATACACCAATCTGTGTATGGCAAAATATGAATATTTGTACTGAGTAGGATAAATGAAGACTAAAGCTAGCTACATACCAGTTCATCCAGGTCAGTTTTTTTTTTTTTTGGTGGAGAGGGGTCAGGTTTTGATGCCAAGTGAATTACAGAAAAGATTCTGGTTTGGGGTGTTAGAATTATGGATGAGGGTCTAGAAACGTACACAAATCATAGTCCTGTTGCTGTCCAATGGCAGTCTCCTTATCTTGGCTTCCATGGAAGACCGCATTTCGATCTTCTTTATGCTAGCCCATGCTTCCTTATCTTCTTGAATCCTAAGAGTTACATGGTGAGTTCATGTGCTTAGTCATGTCAGACTCTTTGCAACCCCATGGACTGTAGCCCGCCTGGCTGCTCTGTCCATGGAATTTCTCCAGGCAATAATACTGGAGTGGGTTGCCATTTCCTTCTCCAGAGGATCTTCCCAACCCAGGAATCAAACCCGTGTTTGATCTCCTGCATTGCAGGCAGAGCTGCTGAGCCACTGGGGAAACCCAAGAGTTAATAAGTCCACTTTAACTTTCTGTACCTTCTAAATGCCTTCAGAGAATACATATTTATAATTTAAAATATATTAAAAATTTCACTCGAAGTTTTACAAAGCTGGGGCAGTAGGATACCCATACCTAGCATGTGTGTGTGACTTGCTGAAAACTTAACTTTGCTTTTGCTTTTTGCTGTTATAGCATGAAGTTGTCTCATCTGTGAGCACCTCAGGTAGAGGTGGAAGAAATTCCCTTCTTGCTCACTGACCTCCTCTTCCTCTCTCCACCCACTGACCCTCACAAAGGTAAATAGGCCTTGGTGTTTTAAGTAATGGCAGGACCCTTTGGTTTCAGGGGGTAAAATGGCACCCCTGGGAGAGGAGGAGCAGTTGCAAGTTCTATGAGGATAGATGGATGGGTGCATGCTGTACTTAGGCAGACATCATGCCTCTAAGGCAACAGGATCTCAGAGAAGGACCTCTTGAGGCCCTTAACTGGCTGGTTGCACAGAGTCGGACACGACTAAAGTGACTTAGCAGCAGCAGCAGCAGCAGCTAATGGAGGTGGGATTTCAAGCCCAGGTTACCACTCATCATGGAGGGAGTGGAGCAAGAGCTGCTTAAGCAAAGCCATGTGGACCAGCCGTGACTGGAGAAGGCCTGACAGCACCATGTGAGGCTGAGAAAGGCAGGGGCAGGGGAGGCAGTTGAAACAGACCCCAGGGCACCTCCTTCCCAGAGCTCCGTTTATTTCTAAAATCAACATAATAATGCCTTCCTGTTTCCCAGAGAGGAGGCTGAAGGGGCTTACTTTTTAGACTCTGTAAGTTCTTGGTGGCCTTGAACCATCCAAGAGAGAATGGGGTGCTCCTAAAAGGTCATGTTGAACTTGGAACAACCTTGAGCAAAACAAATGTGACATTCCTTGCACCTGAAGCCTGAAACATTGTCTCTAATTATCACAACTGAAAAAAAGGATTATAATATAGGAAACAATTGCATCCAGGTTTTAAGAATTTGACTGTCTCTCATGTTTTATCTAGTATTATCTGACCTATGCAATAATGTTATCACAAGGGGAAAGACTAAAATGATAAAAGTTCTGATATGGTGGGGAGACATTAAAGGATTGAAGAGGAGATGACAGGAAGGGAAAACATCTTAGAAATGGGGGATTACAGGAACCCGCTCTGCAGATTTACCAGGGGGTCAACCAGCTTCTAGATAAAAATCATAGTTAATCAGTGGTTCTCAGTCTAGGGTCCATGGCCCCTGGAGTCAGTGGGATAGTGCTGGGATGCTCTGAACAATTTTCTGAATCTCTAAAAGTCAGACAGAAATCATGCTTTTTCCTCTGAAATGGCTATATGGTCTAGCAAGAACACATGTCTCTCTTTGCTTTGGGGATTCTGTTGCTCAAGTGTGGGAAATGATTATTCAGTGTTAATCAGAAGCCATGTACAGTTCCAAGATATATCAGTGATTAATAGAAAAATGGGAGCAGAATTGACCCAACAAACACAGTTTATGTGATGGTCAAAAATACTGCCAACATATAGTATTGGATAGGGGCACTTATTATGGTACCCCACCCCAGTACTCTTGCCTGGAAAATCCAATGGACAGAGGAGCCTGGTGGGCTGCAGTCCATGGGGTCGCTAAGAGCTGGACACAACTGAGCGACTTCACTTTCACTTTTCACTTTCATGCATTGGAGAAGGAAATGGCAACCCACTCCAGTATTCTTGCCTGGAGAATCCCAGGGATGGGGGAGCCTGGTGGGCTGCCGTCTATGGGGTCGCACAGAGTTGGACACGACTGAAGTGACTTAGCAATAGCAGCAGCAGTAGGGGCATTTATTAATACCAAGGAAGTTCCCAGGAAATGGCTGGGAACCCCTATGGACATGATTCTGTCTCCCACATCCTCCGAAGCCAGGTAGCCAGTCATTCCATGTATCTCGCTGCCCAGCTCAGTAGGGTTGTCCCTGGGGCTGTGCTGATGGGTGGCGGCCAAATGCATCCTGATGGAGCTGTTCCTTAAATCATTAAATCGAAATAGACTTGTTTTCAAAAGAGTAGAAGATGTAAATCTTCCTTGTTGATGAACAAGAAAGTGTTTAATCATTCTCAGTAAGTGGCCTTGGACCAGTCCTCCTGTAGCTTTGTAGACCTAGGACTCTCTAGATCTCTATTTGTTTCATCATATTCATTTACCATCTGCTTCTTTCTCCTGCCTGTCTGTGGGTCCTCTGTTTCTCTCCTCTACATACATTTCCATAGCTCCTGCTCCTACCCCTCCACATCCCAACCTTCCCTTCCAGTTCTGGTTCACTAGTATTTGTCCTTTACAGTGGTTCTGTTACTCCAGAGCTCCTGCTATGTTCTAGGTCCTTTGCTGGCTCATGTGCAAAGTTTCTGGCAAAGAGTAGTTGTTAAATAAATGTTTACCTCTTTCTACCTTGCACACTGACTTCCATGTAGAAAACAAATGCTATTTCATCCTTTCTGTGTGAAGTTATGTTGTTGGGGCCCAGAAAAAATCTCATAGGTACATGTAGTCTTTTGCTGTGGTAGGAGTTAGGTGGGGGACAGTGTGCACATACCTAAGCATTCTTAAAAGTGTCTGTCCACAGGGGAGTGGGTAGCAGGGTACAAGGACCTCTGGGGTTCTGCTTTCAGTCTAACTCTATTATGGGGGTTGTGGAATTTCCCCTGGACTACTTGGTCTGATGCACTTAGAGAAGGACTCCAGTATGCTTGTGATCTAGAAGTTGGAAGGTAGAAAGGGAGAACCTTCCACTAAATCTGCTGCTGCTGCTGCTGCTGCTGTCACTTCAGTCGTGTCCGACTCTGTGTGACCCCATAGACGGCAGCCCACCAGGCTCCCCCATCCCTGGGATTCTCCAGGCAAGAATACTGGAGTGGGTTGCCATTTCCTTCTCCAATGCATGAAAGAGAAAAGTGAAAGTGAAGTCGCTCAGTCTGTCCGACTGTTAGTGACCCCATGGACTGTAGTGAATCCATGGACTCCATCCATTGGATTTTCCAGGCAAGAGTACTGGGGTGGGATGCCATTGCCTTCCCTGCCACTAAGTCTGGGCTCCTATTAAACCTTTAGCATGTTTAGATTACTGCTGTGGCTGTTTAGTTGTGAGCCTCCCGTGGCTGAAAGAGTAAGCCTTCTTCAGCGGTGCCTGATCCCTTGTAGGAAGGTTAGGGCTTGTTAGTGGCTGCCCCCACTCCATGCTGTGAGGCTAGGGGCAGTCTGGCTCAAGATGCTCTGCTCCTCCCAAATTGGAGTGAAACTTACGGTTCTAGTCCCTTAGATACGCAGTGACTGTACTAGTTTCTAAGGGCTTCCATACAGATGACCACAAACTAGGTGGCTTAAAACATCAGAAGTTATTCTCTCATAGTTGAGGAGGCCAGAAGTTGAAAATCAAGGTGTCGGCAGGGTCAGTTTCTTCTGGGGGCTCTGAGGGAGAAACTGTCCCAGGCTTCTTTCCTTGTGTCTGGTGCTGACCTGCAGTCCTTGACGCTCTTTGGCTTGTGGATGCACTATTGAATCCCTGCCTCCATCTTTGGATCACCTTTGCCTTTGTGTGTCCTGTGTCTTATTAAGACACTCCTTTTGGATTTAGGGCTCTGGAATCCAGTATGATCTCATCTCTATCCTTACCTTCACTACATCTCGAAAGAACCTATTTCCAAACAAGGTCACATTTTGAGGTCTTGAGTGGACATGGATGTTGGGAGACACTATTCAATCCACCATAGAAGTCTGCCTAGCATGACCCTCCTTTCCTCTGAAAGTCAGTCCCTCATCCATTCAGCAGTATCATCAGGTCTTATGAAATACCTGACACTTTACAAATGCTTTTACATCTGATATTTAATTTGAGCCCCTCCCTGTGAAACAATTCTCCAAGCCAGGCTTCAGCAATATGTGAACTGTGAAATTCCAGATGTTCAAGCTGGTTTTAGCAAATACAAAAGAACCAGAGATCAAATTGTCAACATCCGCTGGATCATGGAAAAAGCAAGAGAGTTCCAGAAAAAAAACATCTATTTCTGCTTTATTGACTATCCCAAAGCCTTTGACTGTGTGGATCACAATAACCTGTGGAAAATTCTGAAATAGATGGGAATACCAGACCACCTAATCTGCCTCTTGAGAAATCTGTATGCAGGTCAGGAAGCAACAGTTAGAACTGGACATGGAACAACAAACTGGTTCCAAATAGGAAAAGGAGTACGTCAAGGCTGTATATTGTCACCTTGCTTATTTAACTTATATGCAGAGTACATCATGAGAAACGCTGGACTGGAAGAAACACAAGCTGGAATCAAGATTGCCAGGAGAAATATCAATCACCTCAGATATGCAGATGACACCACCCTTATGGCAGAAAGTGAAGAAGAACCAAAGAGCTTCTTGATGAAAATGAAACAGGNGAAGAAACACAAGCTGGAATCAAGATTGCCAGGAGAAATATCAATCACCTCAGATATGCAGATGACACCACCCTTATGGCAGAAAGTGAAGAGGAACTAAAGAGCTTCTTGATGAAAATGAAACAGGAGAGTGAAAAAATTGGCTTAAAGCTCAACATTCAGAAAACAAAGATCATGGCATCCGGTCCCATCATTTCATGGCAAATAGATGGGGAAACAGTGGAAACAGTGGCTGACTTTATTTTTATGGGCTCCAAAATCACTGCAGATGGTGACTGCAGCCATGAAATTAAAAGATGCTTACTCCTTGGAAGGAAAGTTATGACCAACCTAGACAGCATATTCAAAAGCAGAGACATTACTTTGCCAACAAAGGTTCATCTAGTCAAGGCTATGGTTTTTCCAGTGGTCATGTATGGATGTGAGATTTGGATTATAAAGAAAGCTGAGTGCCAAAGAATTGATGCTTTTGAACTGTGGTGTTGGAGGAAACTCTTGAGAATCTCTTGGACTGCAAGGAGATCCAGCCAGTCCCTCCTAAAGGAGATCAGTCCTGGGTGTTCATTGGGAGGACTGATGTTGAAGCTTAAACTCCAATACTTTGGCCACCTGATGTGAAGGGCTGACTCATTTGAAAAGACCCTGATGCTGGGAAAGATTGAGGGCGGGAGGAGAAGGGGATGACAGAGGATGAGATGGTTGGATGGCATTACCGACTCGATGGACATGGGTTTAGGTGGACTCTGGGAGTTGGTGATGGACAGGGAGGCCTGGCGTGCTCTGGTTCATGGGATCACGAAGAGTCGGACACAACTGAGCAGCTGAACTGAACTGTGAGATCGCTAGGATGGACATTGCCTTTTCTAAGTGATTCAATTAAGGTGAGTCACAGAGGCAGGACTAGATCCTGTATCTTCCTGATTCTCAGAAAGAATGCACTGTAAGGGGAAAATTCAGAAAATGGTACTCTTGCCCACTCCTCTGCACTGTCAGGATGTGTGCTGAGGGGAGAGAAGCAGTACATTTCTTTTTATGTTATGACCAACGGTCTCATTCAGTTATTATGCGATGAGTTCACTGAAGCTTTCACAAAAAAAGCAGCTGTAGAACTCTGGTGGTGAAGCTGGGTTCACACCCCCCATGCATACTCCTATGAAGAAGAGCTGCTGTTTGGAGACCCAGGTTTGGCCTAGGTCCTGGAGGTTCTGGCACTGCCACATGCCCCAGCCTTTCCCCTCCCCTTGCGAGTCTGGGCTGAGTAAACTGCCCCTTGGAATGACAGCAGGCTCCCCTTTCCCAACATGTTGTCCCTCATGGAGGATTTTGTTAATGGGTTAACTGAGGCTGAGTCCTCCCTGCTTATGAAAATGAGCATATCTATTTAACATGTATATAAACCATTTAAACCAACCAACATATATGAACCATTTAACATATATAGACCATTGAGAAAAGACAAAAAGAGATTACAAGCTCAGCCTTGTGCCTGAGGGATGTTTGCTTTAAAGGTGATATTCAAGTGTAGAGAGCAGACTTGGAAACGGGAAACGTGCTGAAGTTTACTTGCAGTTTGTTCCTTGACTTGGGACTCAGTTTCTTGACTTGGGACTCAGTTTCCTCATCAGCAAAATGAGGATTACAGTGTCTCTTTTTCTACTTTTTCTGAGATAACATTTTTCTAGAATTCTTTGCATAAATTAAATTCCATCCAAATAAAGTGTAATAGTCCATAACCTGTGTGGTTCAGTCTCAGAGCAGCATCAGGGTGAATAAACACAGTCCAGAGAACTAAGAGGTGTAGGTCCTTTGCTAGGAAGTCTTGAAAATCGTGAAGAGGATATAAACTGTCATCTATAATTTCCTTGCTCTCACCCCACCCAACCCCACTTTTCCCTCATGACTCAGGCAGAAGAGCTTGATGATAAACAAACTGGAGGCTTCTTCAGAGGAACAGGGCAGTGGAAGGGTAGGGACATACAAATACACTAAGAATAATAGTCTCTTATGTGATGGGGTAAATGTTATTAGGCTGGAGACTAGAAAACTGAAAACTGCTTTTGGGTAAAAGAGTGGGTTTGGTAGACATAGATGGTCATAGCTTTGGCCTCAGGCCATATCTACCTGGCCAAGTGGTGGAGAACAGAAAACTTCTGCCTTTCCAGTTATCAGAGAGCTGCACAATTCAATTCTTGTGCAGTTTGCTGGAGCTCCTGGGGCTCCTGCCTTCTTTAGTGCCAAGAGGAGAAAACACTTCCAGGAAAGCTGTCATTTCCAGTTGTACTTGTAGATCAGTAGTTTACTGGGGATGTGGAGAGGTTGCCCTCTCACTGCAACCTGACTTCCAGGCATACTTGGTATATCCAGAGACAATTTTGGCTGTCACCATTGAAAGGGGGGTGTTGTGCTACTGGTACACTATAGGAAGAGGCCAGAGATGCTGCTAAGCATGCTATAATGCACAGGACAGCCCCACAGCAAAGAATTGTCTGGTCCCAAATGGTGGCGCTAATGGTAAAGAACTCACCTGATAATGCAGGAGATGTAGAGATGCGTGTTTGATCCTTGGGTTGGGAAGATTCCCTGGAGGAGGGAATGACAACCCACTTCAGTATTCTTGTCTCAAGAATCTCATGGATAGAAGAGCCTGGCAGCTTACAGTCCATAGGGTATCATAGAGTCAGACATGACTGAAGTGACTTAGCATGCACGCAGTTATCACCAGTGCTGAGACTGAGACTCTACTGTAGACTTTACTGGTCATCTCTAACCATCACAAGCTCTTACCTGCTTACCCGTCTCAGCTATGGTCTGAACTTGACCAATCCCAGTTTCCAGGGAACAATTTCTAGGGAAAAAAATAGTCTGGGAGAGTAGATGGGAGCTCAAAATGAAGAAATTCTCATTGAGGGCTGGCGGGAAGAGGGAGGTCAGAGTGGATGGATCTCCCTGCCATTAAAATGGGAAGTAGCGTTTGAAGAATGAAGAGGGGCAAAGGGGTGCATGCAAAGAGGAGCATCCCGAGCAGATGAAATGCAGTTTGAGTCCAAGAGCAAGGGATTGAAACAGGCTGTAAACAAACAACGTTCATTTTCAGATGAAGAGAGGACGGTGGTTCCTCTCAGCCCCGAGAAACACGTGGTCTGGGCAAACGGATTTCACGTTGACATTTCTCAGGAAAGATAAAGGCAGTAAAATACCAAAAGTGATCTGATTCCAGTGTCAGGAATGGTGTTTGTGCACCAGTGCTGATTTTCACAAGGCAGCGTTGGTGAGACGCTGCCCTTTCCAGACTTCCGTGGAAATATTTTCCATCATTTTGACATTTCATTTAAAATGAAATACAGGAGATATTAAAAATTCATGTTCATGACAGGTATTATTTGTTTGACTTTGAAATATACAGTGAACACTCTGTTAATGAACAGTGAGGGAAGTGTCAGGATTGTGTGCTCGTGCATATTCATGGGCCGCTCCCTGACTTCAGAGGAAAACAGTTGCCAAATCAGAGAGGGCTGACCTTTTGTGGTTCTAAAATCTGTGAGTGTGTGGCTATGAATAATTAAATATGGAATAATAAAAATGACCCTTTTTGTGTGTGTGGGGGGGTAGTTCAGGTAAAAGAAAATGCCATGACTTTATCCTGGAAACACGAGCCTCAATTATTTCTGAATTTGCATGAATTATATGACTATCTCACTCGAAACATTACAGAGATGCAATCACATTAATTCACCCAAGTGCCAGCACGCCATCTGTGTTTCTCTGTAGTCTTTCCTCCACCCTGAGGACAGTGCAGTCCTGGGGCTTGGAGGGGGAGCCTTCCTCTCTTTGAATCCTCTATTCTCCTCCCATTTAGACTGTAGGGGGAAATTGCTTTTTCCTAAGCTGGGAGACGCTTTTTCCTATGCTGGGAGACACATTTTCTGAACTGTTTAGGGTGAAGCAAAGGAAAGGGATTGTTTTGTCTTCATTACCATTGGCACAAGAAAAGGGCCGCTGTAAGGGAATGGGAAAAAAGAGGGATGAGAACCCAGTTCCTTATGTAGTAAGACCAAAGAGGAGTAGCTTTCTATTTTCTCTTATTCAAAACCATAATTTATTATTCTTATTAGATGACGTAGGAAAAAATACCTTTATTTCTTTGTCAGGCAAAGGGGGCCATAGTGGACTAATGTCCTCAAAACTGTGTGTCCCCATAATTTATTATTATTACTTTGAAAAATTAAGGTGTAGGGTTGTTGCATTTTTGAGAGTTTTCCACTGTGCAAAATTCTATGAACACATCTCAGTTTTCTCGCTGATTTCCTTTATAAATTAAATAACAGTTTCATTTATTCACAAATCCTTTCAGCATATCTGCCATCTGCTGCATGCAGGAGAGAGGCAGATTCTGGTCTCATAAACTTTATAGTCTAGTGGGGGGATGGGCAATGCCAGGGGAGGATGGGTTACTGCAGGTGCACACGCCAGGGGAAACCAACCTGGCCTGGAAGTTCCAAGAAACCTCCTTGGTGAACTTTGAAGGAAGAGTGAGAGATGGCCTGGTAGAGAAAACATCAGGGGTGAGGCCTCTTGAAGGGGAAATGCTATTCTCAGATAATCCCCCAGCCACTACAAGGTAATAACCGCAGTGGAAACGTCAGGAGAAATTAACTCTCCAGGTGAAGCCTGAGGCCTGGATTCTAACATTGGTTCTGACATTTATTAAGGAGCAGAGAGGTTGTGATATTTGTTCAAGGTCACAGAGTCTATTTTCTCATTGTGATTTCTATGTGTGGGGAATAGTGGGAGCATGAGGTTCGGGGCTGGATTTAGTGATTTGAAATTTTGAATACTCAATGGTCTCACATTTATGTACATATGTAAGGAATACTGTAAATCAATATTAGTGCTTTTATTATCCCTCTTTAAGATTTTCTATAAGGTTATAATATCCCACGGGCTATGGCACAAGCATATCTTTAAAGTCTAAAAAGAAAAAATAACCTTGTCCTTGTTTTTTAGCACTGTTTGCAAGAATTCCTGGCACATTGTTGTTGCTGTTCAGTTGCTCAGTCATGTTCAATTCTTTGAGACCCCATGGGCTGCTGCATCATGGCAGGATTCCCTGTCTTTTTCCATCTCCTGGAGTTTGTCAAACTCATGTCCATTTAGTCAGTGATGCCATCCAACCATCTCATCCTCTGTTGTCCCCGTCTCTTTCTGCCTTCAATCTTTCCCAGCATCAGAATCTTTTCTAATGAGTCCACTCTTCGCATCAGGTGGCCAAAGTATTGGAGCTTCAGCTTCAGCATCTGTCCTTCCAATGAATATTCAGGGTTGACTTTTAGGACTGACTAGTTTGATCTTCTTGTTGTCCAAGGGACTCTAAAGAGTCTTCTCCTAACTTAACCTGACCCTAACCCTAACCCTAACAGTTGGAAAGCATCAGTTGTCCAGTGCTCAAACTTCTTTATGGTCCTACTCTCATATCCATACATGACTACTGGAAAAACCATAGCTTTGACTATATGAACCTTTGTTGGCAAAGTATTGTCTCTGCTTTTTAATATGTTTTCTAAATTTGTCATCAAGATTGCCGGGAGAAAGATCAATAACCTCAGATATGCAGACGACAGCACCCTTATGGCAGAAAATGAAGAAGAACTAAAGAGCCTCCTGAAGAAAGTGAAAGAAGAGAGTGCAAAAGTTGGCTTAAAGCTCAACATTCAGAAAACTAAGATCATGACATCCGGTCTCATCACTTCATGGCAAATGGATGGGAAACAGTGAAAACAGTGGCTGACTTTATTTTTCTGGGCTTCAAAATCACTGCAGATGGTGATTTCAGCCATGAAATTAAAAGATGTTTACTCCTTGGAAGGAAAGTTATGACCAACCTAGACAGCATATTAGAAAGCAAAGACATTACTATGCCAACAAAGGTCTGTCTAGTCAAGGCTATGGTTTTTCCAGTAGTCATGTATGGATGTGAGAGTTGGACTATAAAAAAAGCTGAGCGCCAAAGAATTGATGATTTTGAACTGTGGTGTTGGAGAAGACTCTTGAGAGTCCCTTGGACTGCAAGGAGATCCAACCAGACAATCCTAAAGGAAATCAGTCCTGAATATTCATTGGAAGGACTGATGCTGAAGCTGAAACTCCAATACTTTGGCCATCTGATGTGAAGAACTGACTCATTGGAAAAGACCCCAATGCTGGGAAAGATTGAAGGTGGGAAGAGAAGGGGATGACAGAGGATGAGATGGTTGGATGGCATCACCCACTTGATGGACATGAGTCTGAGTAAACTCTGGGAGTTGGTGATGGACAGGGAAGCCTGGGGTGCTGCAGTCCATGAGTTCGCAAAGAGTTGGACACGACTGAGTGACTGAAGTGAACTGAACTGAACTGATGTGACCGAACTGAACTGAACTGAACTGATGTGACCGAATGCCATGGTTTTAGTTTTTTGAATGTTGAGTTTTAAGCCAGCTTTTCCACTCTCACATAGTGGGTGTCTAAGAAGTAAGGCTAAATGAATAAATAACTTTTATTAAAAATTAGCAACTTACCTGTTAACGTGAAAAGCTAGTGGGGCATAATTTTAGCATCCAGACCCCTTGTCTGGTGAGAGCACCAGGAGGAAGTATGGGGCATATGATTAACAAATGTTGATCTGAATGAAGTTTTTACTTTTTAGCCAGTTTCTTAAGCATCAAGTATATTCCTTTTATTATGTCAGCAAGTTTAACATACCCTGTTGTCAACAAAGCAAAGGGCTTCCTTGGTGGCCCAGTGGTTAAGAATCCGCCTTGCAATGCAGGGGACACCAGTACGATCCCTGGTGCAGGAAGATTCCACCTGCTTCAAGGCATCTAAGCCTGTGTGCCACAACTACTGAGCTGAGTGCCGCACCTACTGAGCTCTGGAGCCTGGACTCTGCGACAATGGAAGCCAGTGCAATGAGAAGCCTGCATGCCGCAAATGGAGAATAGCCCCCTGCTCTCTCCCACTAGAGAGAGCCCACACACAATAACAAAGACCAGCACAGGCAAAAGTTAATTAATAATTTGTTAAGAAACACTCAAGCTATTTAAAACAAACAAAAAACAAAGCAGAGACTTCCCTGAGTGGATTCCAAGTAGGAGATGGTGATGAAAAGGATCAGAAAACAAGAAGGTGGGTAGGACATCCAGTTCACTATCAGAACCAATCCTAGAGAAGCCAGTAGTTCAAAGAAAAGTCTGTTTTCTGTTGCTTCTCATCCTTCCCTGTTTCTTTTCATATGGAATTCCTGTGTACAGTCAGATACTTCCTCCTGCCTCTTCTTTCCAGCATATAATTCCCTTCTGTTCTGCAAACCAAATAAGGCTTTAAGATATCAACCTGACATAATAATATCTTTACATCTTGTACCACTTAAACCTTTCAAACATGTTGGTATTAGGATCTTACAAAAAAATCTGCCCACCCCTCATAAAAGAGGAGGCATTTTCCAGTCTCTTGATCAAGAAGATGACTCATAGTGAGAGGTCTTCTCTAGGGTCACAGAGGGGATCATTCCTAGGCCCTCAAAGCCAGTTACTTCAAGGAAGTTTTAATGAAGAGACTGTTTAAAGAGGTTTGCATGTAGTATAGGGGAAAATATTCTCCAGTATTCTTGCCTGGAAAATCCCATGGACAGAGGAGCCTGGCCAGCTGCAGCCCATTGGTCTCAAAGAGTTGGACGTGATTGAAGTGACTGAGCACAACACAGTGTGGAATCCTCGAGCTGTAAATACTGGGGGCTGTTACTACTTGTAAGTCTGAAGGCATGAAGCAATTAACAGAACCCAGAGATGGGAAAGGATGTGCAGAGGGGGCCATCTGAAAGGGGCTAAGACACAGCAGCCCATTTGTGACACCACAGGGCGAAATCCAGGAAGACAAATGCCTTTGCTTCCATCTCCTCTATCTTGCTGATTTGTTGCTGGTGCTTCTCGGGTGGGTTAGTGGTAAAGAATTGGCCTACCAATGCAGGAGATGGAGGTTTGATCCCTGGATTGGGAAGATTCCCTGGAGGAGGAAATGGCAACCCACTCCAGTATTCTTGCCTGGAGAAGCCCATGGACAGAGGAGCCTGTTTCAAACATGTTGGTATTAGGATCTTACAAAAAAATCTGCCCACCCCTCATAAAAGAGGAGGCATTTTCCAGTCTCTTGATCAAGAAGATGACTCATAGTGAGAGGTCTTCTCTAGGGTCACAGAGGGGATCATTCCTAGGCCCTCAAAGCCAGTTACTTCAAGGAAGTTTTAATGAAGAGACTGTTTAAAGAGGTTTGCATGTAGTATAGGGGAAAATATTCTCCAGTATTCTTGCCTGGAAAATCCCATGGACAGAGGAGCCTGGCCAGCTGCAGCCCATTGGTCTCAAAGAGTTGGACGTGATTGAAGTGACTGAGCACAACACAGTGTGGAATCCTCGAGCTGTAAATACTGGGGGCTGTTACTACTTGTAAGTCTGAAGGCATGAAGCAATTAACAGAACCCAGAGATGGGAAAGGATGTGCAGAGGGGGCCATCTGAAAGGGGCTAAGACACAGCAGCCCATTTGTGACACCACAGGGCGAAATCCAGGAAGACAAATGCCTTTGCTTCCATCTCCTCTATCTTGCTGATTTGTTGCTGGTGCTTCTCGGGTGGGTTAGTGGTAAAGAATTGGCCTACCAATGCAGGAGATGGAGGTTTGATCCCTGGATTGGGAAGATTCCCTGGAGGAGGAAATGGCAACCCACTCCAGTATTCTTGCCTGGAGAAGCCCATGGACAGAGGAGCCTGGGGGGCTACAGTCCATGGGACTGGAGTCAGACACAACTCAGTGACTGAGCATGGATGCTCCCTAGGCAACAAACCAAGCTGGGAGCCAGAAGCAAGGACGTCCATCCTTGTCAATCTCCTGGTACCCAGAAGGTTGAGCAAGAGTGGAGAGTGATCTGGAAGCACAGGACGATGTTTGTCCCACACATCACTCTGAGGTGGGGTTGGGACTAGAGGCCACAGCTCCAGATTCCCCTCTCACTACTTGTCCACATACTATCCTTTCCTCCAGGTAAGAGGATCTGAGTTCACAGCACCTAGTCCCAAACCACCTGTGAACTCTTTGAAGATCCCTGTATCTTGAGGATTTCTAGTTGGAAAGCAAAACTTTGGGTGGATATATTATTTATCCACTTGTCATCCCAGCACATCCTTAACATGCATTATTGTCAAGTATATATAATACTGATTCTCCTGACCATTTAATATGATAATTTGTTTCTTGACCACAATTGCAAGGTGATTTTTGATACAGAACAACTGATTATGTACTCTGGCTGCACACATTGTGTTAAATCTTGTAAGGAATTATAGTCAATGCCAATCATTGTGTAAGTGAAGGTCAAACTTTACATCTTCTGTTGGTATCATCAGCATTTTTGGGATAGCTCTTTGAAGTGCACAAATTAATATTGGGATGCCTATCAGCACTGAAGGCATCTGTGAGAAATTAAATGCTTGTGGACTACGTAAGAGAGAGTGCAAGAGAGGAAAATATATACCAGAGTCCCCATGCACAAAATCATTGGTTTAAACTACAAGGACTCTGATCAGTCAGCTTTTTAAAAATGCTGTATATAGCTCAGATATTTGAGTTAGAAACACTGATTCCCAATTTTAAAGGTTTAGTCAGTGAGCAGCTGGGGAGAAAGACCCGCATGCATGCGTGCTCTGTTTAAAATTATAGTTGAGAGTGCATTTGTACAGGCAATATATATATAGTATGGTAATTAAAAGCAATTCTTGTGGTTTAAGAAAATCTAGATTCAAATCCTGGCTCCACTACTTACCAGCTATGTGATTTTTCTGAGCCTCAGTTTCCTCCCATGTGAAATAGGAATAATAATAGTACTATTTGTATCAGTTAGCTTTCACTACAATAATTTGCATAAAAATGCAGCTTAGAACCTCATAATCATAAAACCTCAGTGACATAGAACTCCAGGGGCATTGAACATTTATTGCTTGTGTGTTGGAATTGTGTGGATGTTGGTGAGGCATCTCTGTTGATCTTGACTGAACTTGATCACTTGTCTTGGTATTGACTGGCTATTCACTAAATGGCCTCATCCAGGATGACCTGGGTGACTGGCTATGCTCCATGTGTCTTTCATCCTCTAGCAGGCTAGCTTGAGCATAGTCTCATGGTGATGGCAGGGGGCAGAATCAGTAAGGAGAAACACAGAAGCTCTTTTCAAGCCTCTGATTGCTTTGTGATTGCTAGTATTCTATTAGCCAAAGCAACATGCTGCTGCTGCTGCTAAGTTGCTTCAGTTGTGTCCGACTCTGTGTGACCCCATAGATGGCAGGAACGTGCTTCAGTCCTAAATCAGAGAAAGATGAGCACCGAATAATTGATGTTTTTGAACTGTGGTGTTGGACAAGACTCTTGAGAGTCCCTTGGACTGCAAGCAGATCCAACCAGGCAATCCTAAAGGAAATCAGTCCTGAATATTCATTGGAAGGACTGATGCTGAAGCTGAAACTCCAGTACTTTGGCTACCTGATGTGAAGAAAATGACTCATTGGAAAAGACCCAGATGCTGGGAAAGATTGAAGGCGGGAGAAGGGGATAACAGAGGATGAGATGGTTGGATGGCATCACCGACTCGATGGACATGAGTTTGAGTAAACTCTGGGAGTTGGTGATGGACAGGGAAGCCTGGTGTGGTGCAGTCCATGGGTTCACAAAGAGTTGGACAAGACTGAGTGACTGAACTGAAATGAACTGGACAGAGGATATAGTTATGTGCAAAGAATGTGGATACAAGCAAAGAAGGAGAGTTGGAACCATTAATGCAGCCAATCTACTGCAGGATGCTGAGTTTTAAATGAGATAATACTCAGATCACTTAATAAATGGTGATTGTTGTTATATTCCCTATTAATATTACAGTTAGCATCTATCTATGTCTTTTTTTTTTGTTTTTGATCTTTGCTACTTGATGAGTTGATAGAAATTCCTGCTTTAAAAGAGGATGGAGGGGTTTGCATTTAAAACCTGGCAATGAAACACTCTTAATACAACTTGCTGTGTATTGTGGTGCTCCAGTGCTTGCCTGGAAAATCCCATGGACAGAGGAACCTGATGGGCTGTAGTCCATTTGACTGCAAAGAGTCTGACATGACTGAGTGACTGAGTACCATCATGACAAACATATAGAAAAGTAAATAAAATCCAAGTGGACAGCTTAGCAAATTATCACAAACGTTCATATAATCACCACCACTCAGCTCAGAAAACAGATGGGGTGGGGGATTAAGAGATAATAACTACTATGTATAAAATGAATAAACAATGAGGATATATTGTATAGTACAAGGAATATAGCCATTATTTGTAATAATTTTAAATGGAGTATAGCTATCAAAATGTTGAATCACTATGTTGTACACCTGAAAATAAAATCATACTGTAAATCAACTACACTTTAATTAAAAAAAATAAGCAGACCAGTACCAGCCCTCAGGAGCCTTCCTTTCATTCACCTTGCCTACTCCCCACCCATGGAGAAGGCAATGGCACCCCACTCCAGTACTCTTGCCTGGAAAATCCCATGGACAGAGGAGCCTGGTAGGCTGCAGTCCATGGGGTCACTAAGAGTTGGACACGACTGAGTGACTTCACTTTTACTTTTCACTTTCATGCATTGGAGAAGGAAATGGCAACCCACTCCCGTATTCTTGCCTGGAGAATCCCAGGGGTTGGGGAGCGTGGTGGGCTGCCGTCTATGAGGTCGCATAGAGTCGGACACTACTGAAGCGATTTAGCAGCAGCAGCAACTCTCCATCCAGATGTCTCACACCATACTTTAGATTTGTCTGTTTTTGAATTTTATATGAATGATTCATAGTGAATGTATTCTTTTGTCTTTTTTTTCAATCAGTATTCTGTTCATATGAGATTCAGTCATATTGTTTACCAGAGATATTTCACTCATTTTCATTATTGTGTTTTATTTCTTGCTTTTTCAAGTGTAGTTGATTTACAATATTGTGTTAGTTTCAGGTGCATAAGAAAGTGATTCAGTTATAATATATATATATATTTCTTTTTCATATTATTTTCCATTATAGGCTATTACAAGATATTGAATATAGTTCCCTGTGCTATACAGTAAATCCTGGTTGCTTATCTATTTTATGTATAGTAGTTTGTTAATTCCATACTCTTCTCCATAGCCTTGCCTCCTTTGTCACAGGTTAATTGACTGTAAGTTTGGGTTTATTTCTGGGCTCTGTTTTCTTTTCCATTGATTTTATATATCTGTTTTTGTGCCAAAACCATGCTCTTTTGATGACTAGCTTTGTAGTATAGTCTGAATTCTGGAAGGGTAATGCCTCCAGCTTTGTTCTTTTTATTCAGGATGGTTTTGGCAATTTGAGGGCTCTTGTGGTTCCATATAAATTTTAGGATTATTTGTTCTAGCTCTGTGAAGAATGTCATAGATAATTTGAGAGGGATGGCATTAAATCTGTAGATTGCTTTGGGTAGTAGGACCATTTTTGAGACATGCACGTCCGCTTTCCTCCCCAGCTGTAGCAGCAGAGTCAGGCTTCCCGTCGAGTTGACACAGTGATCTGTGCCTTCCCTCAGGGCTTTCCCACAGGGCTGACACAGGGGCCGCCATAGTGTGAGTCGATACTCTGTGTAACATTCAAGGCAGTGCAGGGAAATCAGCTTCAGCTGCAGGGGAATGAGTCATATGGTGTTCCATTCGGTGCTGCTTCCTAAGTGTTTGTCAGGAGCGAAGGTCGGAACCTGAGGTTTCCTCTCCAGTGCTGACATAGTTCTTGAGGTTTTCTGGAGTCTCACAGGAGAGTCAAGCTTTGTCTCGTGTGGAGACATGCTATTCTACTTTCCTCCTGAGCTGTAGTAGCAGTGTGAGGCTTAACATTGAGTTGACACAGGGATCTGAGGCTTTCACACGAGGATTTCCCACAGGGCTGTCACACGTGCCACCATGGTGTCAGTCGATACAGGGGAGACATTCAAGGCACTGCAGTGAAATCACATTAATATGGATTCGACTGAGACTTTTACGTGTCTTTTGGTTTGGTGTCCCGACTCCCTGGAGTTCCTCTCGAATATCCTGTGGAGAGCGCCTCCTCTTGAGATTTGACAGGAAGGCCAGGAATCATTTCTTGATGAATCAGAACCCTCATCTCACACTGAGGAGGGGAGAATGGGGATCCTCTTGAGTTGTGCAGGGACCTTCTCTGTTCTACTCGGGTGGAGACAGATATGTTGTGGAACGTCTTTACTTGCAGCAAGCGATTGAAGGACACTTCTGAAGTTCAAGAGGGAACGTGTGATTTTCCTCAAGACCATTCAGCAAAAAAGGGCCTCATCTCACCTGGAGGTGAGAACCTCCTGGTTTTTCTCGAGTTGTGGCTGGTTCCTCTCGAGTTACAACGAGGACCTCAGGGACCCGCTCAGGACACCTCAGGAAAGGCCAGCGTTCATGCGAGTTGCGAGGGGCTTCTCGGGATTCCTTTCCAATCGGTGTCACATCTTAAGTCCTTGTCTGGACCGTAGACCACAAGCTGAAGTTTCCTCTCCAGTGCAGACAGGGTTCTTAGGCTTCGTCTGGAGTCTCCACAGGGGAGTCAGGCCTCGTCTCGAGTGGAGACATGCACGTCTGCTTTCCTCCCCATCTGTAGCAGCAGATTCAGGCTTCCTGTCGAGTTGACACAGGGATCTGTGCCTTCACTCAAGGCTTTCCCACAGGACTGTCACAGTGACCACCATGATGTAGATCAATACTCTCGGTAACATTCGAGGCAGTTCAGGGAAACCAGCTTTAGCTGGAGTAGAATGAGTCATTTCGTGGTCATTTGAAATCGTTGCACGACCACTGTATTTCATCTCCACTTACTTGTAGAGAAGGCCTCCACCTGAGAGGCGAAAGGAACACCAGGAATCATGTCTCGCCGAAGCAGGGAAAGAAACCCTCATCTCACATTGAGGAGAGGGAAACGGGGCTTCTCTTGAGTTTTGGAGGGACCCTCTTGTTTCGCACGAGTGAAGACGAATATGTCGGAGAAGTTCTTGACTTGCAAAAAGGGTGTGAAAGACGCTTTCGAGTTTCAAGAGGGAAGGTGTGATTTGCGTGGAGACACCGCAGCGGAAAATGTCCTCATCTTGCCTGGAGGCGAGAACCTTCTGGTTTTACTCGAGTTCTGGCATGTTCTTCTCGAGTTACGATGGAGACCTCAGGGACTCACTCATGAGTCCTCAGGAAAGGCCAGTGTCTCTCCGAATTGCGAGGGGACTCGTGGGATTCCTCTCCATTCGTTGCTGCGTCCTAAATCTTTGTCATAAGCAGAGGCCGCAACCAGAGGTTTCCTTTCCAGTGCTGACGCGGTTCTTGAGGTTGCTCTGGAGACTCCACAGGGGAGCCAGGCCTTGTCTCGTGAGGAAATGTGCTAGTCCATTTTCTTTTTGAGCTGTAGTAGCAATGTGAGGCGTCCCATCGAGTTGACACAGGGATCTGAGGCTTTCCCACAAGGCTTTCCCACACAGCTGTCACAAGTGCCACCGTGGTGTGAGTTCATACAAGGGTGACATTCGATGCACTGCAAGGTAATCAAGTTCATCTGGATTCGACTGAGAATTTTGCACCTCTTTTGGTTTGGTGGCCTGACCCTTGGAGTTCCTCTCGAGTTTCCTGTGGAGAGCGCCTCCTCTTGAGATGCGACGGGAGGGCAGGAATCATTTCTCAACGAATGAGGGAAAGGAACCCTTGTCGCACAATGAAGATGGGACAATGGGGGTCCTCTTGAGATGTGCAGGGACCTTCGTTGTTCTACTCGAGTGGAGACAGATATATCGGGGAACTTTTTGACTAGCCTCAAGTGTTGTAACGATGCTTACGAGGTTCAAGAGGGAAGGTTTGATTTCTCTTGATACCCTGCAGCGGAAAAGGGCCTCATCTCGCCGGGAGGGGACAACCTTCTGGTTTTTCTCTATTTGCGTCAGGTTCCTCTCAAGTTACAACGGGGACCTCAGGGACCCGCTCAGGAGGCTTCAGGAAAGGCCAGGATTCATGCTAGTTGTGAGGGGCTTCTCGGGATTCCTCTCCAGTTGGTGCCGCATCTTAAGTCCTTGACTGGACCGTAGACCACAACCTGAAGTTTCCTCTCCATTGCAGACAGTGTTCCTGGGGTTCCTCTGTAGTCTCCACAAGGGAGTGAGGCCTCATCTCGAGTGAAGTCATGCACGTCCGCTTTCCTCCCCAGGTGTAGCAGCAGAGTCAAGCTTCCCGTCGAGTTGAGACAGGGATCTGTGCCTTCCCTCAAGGCTTTCCCACAGGGCCGTCAGGGGGCCACCATGGTGTGAGTCGATACTCTGGGTAACATTCGAGGCTGTGCACGGAAATCAGCTTTAGCTGAAGTAGAATGAGTCATTTCGTGGTCTTTTGGAATGGTTCCACGATCCCTTGTGTTCATCTCGACTTTCCTGTAGAGAAGGCCCCCACTTGAGATGCAAAAGGAACACCAGGAATAATGTCTCACTGAAGCAGGGAAAGAAACTCTCATCTCACATTGAGGAGAGGGAAACCGGGCTCCTCTTTAGTTTTGGAGGGACCCTCTTGTTTCCCTCGAGTGTAGACGGATGCATTGGGGAACTTCTTGACTTGCAGCAAGGGTGTGAAAGACGCTTTCGAGGTTCCAGAGAGAAGGTGTGATTTCCATCGAGACAATGACGAGGAAAATGTCATCATCCCGCCTGGAGGGGAGAACGTCCTGGTTTCTCTCGAGTTGATCCAGGTTCTTCTCGAGTTACGATGGAGACTTCAGGGACCCACTAATGAGGCCTCAGGAAAGGCCATTGTCTCTCCGAGTTGCGAGGGGACTCGTGGGATTCCTCTCAATTCGTTGCAGCATCCTATGTCTTTGTCAGGAGTGGAGGCCGCAACCTGAGGTTTCCTCTCCAGTGCTGACGTGGTTCTTGAGGTTCCTTTTTTTTTTTTTTTTAATCTGAATCCCATGGATTTTCTTAGGTTATATTTTCATTTTCATTTGTCTCTAGGTATTTTCGGTTTTATTCTTTGATTTCATTCTTGACCTATTGGCTTTTTAGCAGCATGCTGGCTAGTCTCCATGTGTTTATTCTTTTTCTATTTTTCTTTCTCTGGTTGATTTCTAGTTTCATATCATTGTGGTCAGCAAAGATGCTTGAAATAATTTCTAAATTATTAAATTGTTGAGGCTTGTTTTGTAACCTGGCATGTGATCCATCCTAGAGAATGTTCCATGCATGCTTTGAAAGACTGTGCATTGTTTTTGGATGTAGTGTCCTGAAAATATAAACTGAGTCCAAATGGTCTGTTGTGTCATTTAGGACCTCTGTTGTGCTGTGTTTAGTCATTCAGTCATGTCCAGCTCTTTGTGGCCACATGGACTGTAGCCCACCAAATACCTCTGGCCATGGGATTCTCCAGGCAAGAATATTGGAGTGGGTTGCTAAGCCCTCCTCCAGGGGATTGTCACAACCCAGGGATCAAACCCAGGTCTCCTGCATTGCAGGCAGGTTCTTTACTGTCTGAGTCACCAGGGAAGCCCACTGTTAGCTTATTGATTTTTAGTCTGGATGATCTGTCCTTTGATGTCAGTGGGGTATTAAAATCTCCCTCTGTTAATGTATTCCTGTCAGTTTCTACCTTTGTTGCATATTATTTCATTGTATAAATATATACTTCATTTTACTGTTTTTGGATAAATTGAGTCATTGCCATTTAGACTCCCAAGGATAATGTTGCTATTATCATAAGTTTATGTGCTCTCTTGGTTTGTGTGCACATTTCTGTTGGATATATACCTGCTGCTGCTGCTAAGTTGCTTCGGTCATGTCCGACTCTGTGTGACCCCATAGACGGCAGCCCACCAGGCTCCCCCTTCCCTGGGATTCTCCAGGCAAGAACACTGGAGTGGGTTGCCATTTCCTTCTTCAATGCATGAAAGTGAAAAGTGAAAGTGAAGTCGCTTAGTCGTGTCCGACTCTTAGCAACCTCATGGACTGCAGCCCACCAGGCTCCTCTGTCCATGGGATTTTCCAGGCAAGAATACTGGAGTGGAGTGCCATTGCCTTCTCCCGGATATATACCTAGGAGTATATATACATATATATGTGTATATATATATACACACACACACATATATACAGATATGTATGTGTGTTCATCTTTAGCAGGTAGTGCCAAACTTGTCTGAGATGTGTGTTCTAATTGGCATCCTAACCTGTAGTATATAAAAATTTCTCTTTACATTCTCTTTAAAACTTGGCCTTTAAAAAATTAGCTATTCTGGCATTATGGTTTTAGTTTATATTTCTCCAATAACAATGACACTGAATTTGAATAGCATCATATGTTTATCTGAGCCATCTGTATATTCTCTTTTCAGATGTACTGGCTCAAATATCTTGCCCATTTTTCTTCTGGTTGTCTGACTTTAAAGTTGATTTGTGGGAGTTCCTTTTGTATTCTAGATTAAGCTCTTTGTTGAAAAATGTGTTGTAAATGTATGTTCCTACACTGTAGTTTTTAAAAATACTCTTTTGTAATGTGTCTTCATGAACATAAGTTCTTATTTCAAAGATAGTCACAGATATCATTCCCATGTTCCTTCCCTTTTCCTATTTGATGTTTGGGTGTGTGTTTTATTTAAGAAAACGTTTTCTGACTTGGATAACAACAATCTCCTATTATTGTCTTTAATTTTCTGTTGCTGTTTGTTCTGTCTTTCACATTTGGTTTTACAAAGACCTAGATTTTAGTTTCGCATAGAGTGAGGTAGGAGTAACATTCTGTTGTTTTCTATATGGACTTTCCATTGTCCCAGCACCTGTTAGTACCAGTATTGTCCTTTTCCCTTGGTTCTTCAGTGCTACCTTTGCTATAAATCAATGTCCATGTATCTGTGTATCTATTTCTGGGCTTTCTATTCTATTCCATTGATCTGTCTATAAACTTCAGTCTGCTAAGTCGCTTCAGTCGTGTCCGACTCTGTGTGACCCCATAGACGGCAGCCCACCAGGCTCCCCCATCCCTGGGATTCTCCAGGCAAGAATACTGGAGTGGGTTGCCATTTCCTCTCCAATGCATGAAAGTGAAAAAGTGAAAGTGAAGTCACTCAGTCTAGAGGGCATTAATTTTTTGAAAAGGATTTTGCTATGTAATGAAAGAGTATTTTTACTTGGATCTTTTAAAAAAGGTAACAGACAGTCCTTGGAACTACTTTCCTCACAAAAAGTCATACTGTTTCTGAAAAGTTGCCTAGTTGTCCCAGCTGTAAGTGAAATTACAGAAGCAAAGTCAGTGACTAGCAATCCATATTCACGTACTTTTTTTTTCTCGTCTGTGTCCTTTCTTCATTCCTTGTGCTTTCAAATCTCTCTCTTGTGTCTGGGAATCTACCATACATCTATCCTATTTTTACATTCCACTCATTACTCCTTCTCAATTGGATATCAGAAAGCTTTTCAAATACAAACAAAAAAATGATTATAATGCAACCCTTTCCAGGGGCATTTGCGTTTTACAGTGTTTTCCTTAGAATAAAATGCCTCCAAAACCAAAGGAACGGATGTCTCATGGTACAATGTTAGGATTACAAGGGGGGGGTCACAGATGGTTGGTTTTGTCATCTGTAATATGGCAGTGGACTGGGTGACCTCTAGTTCTGCAGTCCAGAGAGGTGACATGATTTGCTCAAAGTCAGCTATTCAGTGTGTGCAAAACAGGAACAATGATCAGTACTAGAAGATATATTTTTGTGAAAGTTTTCTTAGTGAGCTTAATTTTTTACCAAATGAATAGTAGTTTATTCAGCTTCCTCGAAAGATGAGCTCTTTTCTGAATTATTGTGGAATTGCGAGATCAGACTACAGTCCTTTATTTAAAACTGTTTTAAGCAAAAGAGAAAAGACAGAAAAGCCTTAAAGTGAACCTTCCTTTAGTAAAATACTACTTGTCCCCATCTGGTTCTTTTAATGACATGTTCATGCCTCCTTCCTTGTTAGATGTGGCACAGAGGCAGTGCTTCAACTGCTTAAGTCAGTTTCTAGGAAAGAAATTGTGCCATTTGCAAAGATGTGGGTAAACCTAGAGTCTGTCATACAGAGTGAAGTAAGTCAGAAAGAGAAAAGCAAACACTGTATGTTAATGTATATATGTGGAATCTAGGAAAATGGTGCTGATGAACTTATTTGCAGGGCAGAAATAGAGACACAGATGCAGAGAACAAACGGACACCAAGGGAGGCAAGGGGGTGGGATGAACTGGGAGACTGGGATTGACATATATACACCACTATGTATAAAATACATCACTAGTGAGAACCTACTGTACAGCACAGGGAACTCTACTCTGCTCTATCGTGACCTAAATGGGAAGAGAATCCAAAAAAGAGGGGATATATGTACACGTATAGCTGATACACTTAGCTGTACAACAGAAAATGCCATTGTAATAAAACTATACTCCAAAAAAATTAAAAAAATATATTTCCTGTGACAATCACATCTCCTTTCTTCATTTTGGGTACCCTTCATTAGAGGTGTCGGCTAAATGTAAGAAGTGAAAGACCCCTTTACCAGTTTCCTCCCTCCAGATTCCATGCAGCTAGATCAGATTAGGTAAGATTCAGTTCTACTTGATCCAGTTCTCTCCAAATGTTTTTTTAGTTCAGTTCAGTTGCTCAGTCATCTCTGACTCTTTGCGACCCCATGGACTGCAGTATGCCAGGCCTCCCTGTCCATCACCAACTCCCAGAGTTTACCCAAACTCATGTCCATCAAGTCGGTGATGCCATCCAACCACCTTATCCTCTGTCATCCCCTTCTCCCGCCCTCA
>SJYX01012082.1:58321-142389 GCA_006410675.1 Oreotragus oreotragus
GAATGTTTAGTTTTAAACCAACCTTTTCACGCTCCTCTTTTACTTTCATTAAGAGGCTCTTTGCTCTTTTTTGCTTTCTGCCATAAGGGTGGTGTCATCTGCATATCTGAGGTTATTGCTATTTCTCCCAGCAATCTTGATTCCAGCTTGTGCTTCATCCAGCCCAGCATTTCAAATGATGTCCTCTGCATATAAATAAGCAGGGTGGCAATATACAGCCTTGACGTACTCCTTTTCCTATTTGGAACCAGTCTGTTGTTCCATGTCCAGCTCTAGCTGTTGCTTCTTGACCTGCATACAGATTTCTCAAGAGGCAGATCAGGTGGCCTGGTATTTTTTAAGTAACTATTATGTGCCAAACACTGAGGTAGGTACTAGGAATATCGAGGTGAATAAGATAGATTCCTGCCCTTGTGGTGCTGATATTCTAATTGGGAGGCTGGACATAAAGCAAGTAATGATGGTTGTGAAGGAAGGTTTGGGTGACACCACATGCAGGGGAGTCATATTTTTTTGGGGCCCCAAAATCACTGCAGATGGTGACTGCAGCCATGAAATTAAAGGATGCTTAATCCTTGGAAGAAAAGTTATGACCAACCTAGACAGCATATTAAAAAGCAGAGACATTACTTTGTCAACAAAGGTCTGTCTAGTCAAGGCTATGGTTTTTCCAGTCATCATGTATGGATGTGAGAGTTGGACTATAAAGAAAGTTGAGCACCAAAGAATTGATGCTTTTTTACTGTGGTGTTGGAGAAGACTCTTGAGAGTCCCTTGGACTGCAAGGAGATCCAACCAGACAATCCTAAAGGAAATCAGTCCTGAATATTCATTGGAAGGACTGATGCTGAAGCTGAAACTCCAATACTGTGGCCACCTAATGCAAAGAACTGACTCATTGGAAAAGACCCCGAGGCTGGGAAAGATTGAAGGCAGGAAGAGAAGGGGACAACAGAGGATGAGATGGTTGGATGGCATCACTGATTCAATGGACATGAGTTTGAGTAAACTCTGGGAGTTGGTGATGGACAGGGAGGCCTGGCGTGCTGCAGTCCATGGGGTCGCAAAGAGCTGGACATGACTGAGTGACTAAACTGAACTGAACTGATATGCAGGAGGGAAGGCAAATGGCAAGGCAGGGCTGTTAGTTCATTTTGGTTCAAGTTACCATAAAACTCAAAACAACCATGGCACATTTTCTCTGCCTAACCCACAAAATTTAGTTACATTTAACAAATGTTTATTGACTAACTAATTGATGGAGGCAACTGTAGTGTGTATTGTGGAACAGGGCTCAGAAGAGTAGAGAAAAAGGACTTGAAGATGAGTGAGATAGGATTCCTGAACTCAAAGGGTGTGAGACCTAGGGGTGGGATATAATTATAAGAACAAGGTAAAATGTGCTTTGAGAGAGACAAATGGGACACGTGAATGATTTTGAACTCAGGGAAAGAGGATACAGTTAGGAGGGATCATTGTGAAAGGCTCAGTGAAGGGAACGATATTTATGGTGATCTTTATGGAACGGACAGGGTTTTAACCTGAAATGATGGGGAGAGGCTTCTCAGTAGAAGGTCTGGTGGGAGAAAAGTTGCAGAGTAGGAAGCTGTAGTTGCACAGTAGGAACCGGTGGCTCCAGGGGAGTGGTGGGAAAGTAGAGGCTAGAAAGGTACTTGGGTATGTCACAATATGGAAGACTCTATGTGGGGAAAAAAAAAAAAAGCAGACATGTAATTTTTTTGGCAATTGTTATTGAGAAAGAAGGTACATGATCAGAGCTCTGTGTCTTTGACATATTCTTCTGGCACTAGCAGGCCAGAGGTTTGACTGACAGGGGAGGGGGTGATGTAATCTACTGGTGATTGAAATAGAATTTACACAAGGGCTTATGAATAGAAGAAGAGTCTCAGGAGAGGGACATTTTGGACAAAAGAGCTATAGGACTGAGCTACAGAAGACCTTGTCTTCTCATTTTCCAAGATGAGTTGAAGATTTTGAGCCTTGGTAATGGGGGCAAAGATACTGTGTACAGTAGGCAATTAACAGTTGTATTTTTGGACACCCCACTGTGTGGGGATTTATGGGGAGCAGGTTTCTATCTTCTAAGGAGGAGACTGGAAGGGGCCAGGCCTTTCATTAGCTCCAGATACTGAGGTGTAGGAACACAACCCAGTTTTAGATAGTTCATCTGGCAGGATATTGAATCTGTGGGGGAACAGTGATATGGGGACCCAGAGGCATACTCCTATAAAAATAAAACCACATGGAAATATAAGCACAGCAACTCGATGCCCCTGCATCCACCTGTCCTGTTGCACTGAGGCTCCTCCCCATCTTGGCTATCACCACCTCGACTGCACAGACCTAGGATGTGAATTTGTCTGTCCTCACCTGTTTTTCCTGGGGCAAGGACTTTTTTCAGCTTCCACCTTCCATATTGGTCCTGCTATGGAGGCTAAAGAATCCTGCCTCATGGCCACCAGCAGCCCAGAGGGTTGAGTCTGGTCTCCCCCATCTATAGGGGAATTCAGAGGCTGGGGATGATGACTATATATTGCAGTATATATTCCTTAGCCACAAACACACTTTTAGGGGGAAATGAGGTACTCAATGTGAACTTTTAGCTTTCTTGCTGTTGAATAAGTAAGTGAACAGTTTTGACACAATATATCTTAAGCACATAGTGAGAATGTACTCTTTGCCTAGTTATCCACGTCTTACAAAAATAAGTGTCCTGGCAGGAGAGCCAAGATCATGTGTGCCTTACTCCCATTACCTCCAGCCAGCAGCCTATGAGAGAGACAGGGCAGTTCTTGTGGAAGGGGCTCGCTGGGGTTTAGGGATCAGGGTTCTAATCCCATCACTGTCACTGTGTGGAGGTGTGGTTATTGTGGTGAGCTCCTTGTCTGTCCCCTCATTTATAGTAAAGTCATTTTGGCAGGCATTAAAAGCAATATATTTCCGGGTGTTTTTAGATGCAATCTCAATGCGTTTCTATAGTGCTGCCTGCTGAGCCTGCCTCACACTCCCAGAAATATCCAGTAAGGTTGAGAATCTGACATTTCCTCTCTGTCCTTCCTATCCTTGACTATATCACAGAAAACCAACTACAAAGAACAAAAGACTGGGCACCCCAGTTTTCATTGCAGCACTATATTCGATAGCCAAGACATGAAAGCAGCCTAAATGTCCATTGACAGAGGAGTGGATAAAGAAGATGTGGTATATGTATAGAATGGAATATTCAGTTCAGTTCAGTTCAGTGGCTCCGTTGTGTCTGACTCTTTGTGACCCCATGAACTGCAGCACGGCAGGCCTCGCCGTCCATCACCAGCTCCCAGAGTTTACTCAAACTTATGTCCATTGAGTCGGTGATGGCATCCAACCATCTCATCCTCTGTTGTCCCCTTCTCCTCCCGCCTTCAATCTTTCCCAGCATCAGGGTCTTTTCCATTGAGTCAGCTCTTCACATCAGGTAGCCAAAGTATTGGAGTTTCAGCTTCAGCATCAGTCCTTCCAATGAATATTCAGGACTGATTTCCTTTCAGTTGGATCTCCTTGCAGTCCAGGGGACTCTCAAGAGTTTTCTCCAACACCACAGTTCAAAAGCATCAGTTCTTCAGTGCTCAGCTTTCTTTATAGTCCAACTCACATCCATACATGACTACTGGAAAAACCATAGCCTTGACTAGATGGACCTTTATTGGTGAAGTAATGTCTCTGCTTTTAATATGCTGTCTAGGTTGGTCATAACTTTCCTTCCAAGGAGCAAGTGTCTTTCAATTTCATGGCTGTAGTCACCATCTGCAGTGATTTTGGAGCCCCCCAAAATAGTCTGCCACTGTTTCCCCATCTATTTGCCATGAAGTGATGGGACCGGATGCCATGTTTTCTAAATGTTGAGCTTTAAGCCAACTTTTGTACTCTCCTCTTTCACTTTCATCAAGAAGCTCTTTAGTTCTTCTTCACTTTCTGCCATAAGGGTGGTGTCATCTGCATATCTGAGGTTATGGATATTTCTCCCAGCAATCTTGATTCCAGCTTGTGATTCATCCAGCCCAGTGTTTCTCATGATGTACACTGCATATAAGTTAAATAAGCAAGGTGACAATATATAGCCTTGACATACTCCTTTTCCTATTTGGAACCAGTCTGTTGTTCCATGTCCAGTTCTAACTGTTGCTTCCTGACCTGCATACAGGTTTCTCAAGAGGCAGGTCAGGTGGTCTGGTATTCCCATCTCTTTCAGAATTTTCCAGTTTGTTGTGGTTCACCCAGTCAAAGGCTTTGGCATAGTCAATAAAGCAGAAATAGATGTTTTTCTGGAACTCTCTATGCAGACAAACTCTGTCCAAACCAAACTCTTTGCTTTTTCAATGATCCAGTGGATATTGGCAATTTGATCTCTGGTTCCTCTGCTTTTTCTAAATCCAGCTTGAACATCTGGTAGTTCATGGTTCACGTACTGTTGAAGCACGGCTTGGAGAATTTTGAGCATTATTTTGCTAGTGTGTGAGATGAATACAATTGTGCAGTAGTTTGAGCATTCTTTGGCATTGCCTTTCTTTGGTATTGGAATGAAAACTGACCTTTTCCAGTCCTGGGCTGAGTTTTCCAAATTTACTGGCGTATTGAGTGCAGAACTTTCACAGCATCATCTTTTAGGATTTGAAATAGATGAGGAATTCCATCACCTCCACTAGCTTTGTTCGTAGTGATGCTTCCTAAGGCCAATTTGGCTTCACAATCCAGGATGTCTGGCTCTAGGTGAGTGATCACACCATCATGATTATCTGGGTCATGAAGGTCTTTTTTGTACAGTTCTTCTGTGTATTCTTGCCACTTATTCTTAATATTTTCTGCTTCTGTTAGGTCCATACCATTTCTGTCCTTTATCGAGCCCATCTTTGCATGAAATGTTCCCTTGGTATCTCTAATTTTCTTGAAGAGGTCTCTAGGCTTTCCCATTCTATTGTTATCTTCTGTTTCTTTGCGCTGATCACTGAGGAAGGCTTTCTTATCTCTCCTTGCTATTCTTTGGAACTCTGCATTCAAATGGGTATATCTTTCCTTTTCTCCTTTGTTTTTCACTCCTCTTCTTGTCACAGCTATGTGTAAGACCTCCTCGGGCAGCCGTTTTGCTTTCTGGAATATTAGCCATTAAAAATAATGAAATAATGCCAGGTGCAGCAAGATGGGTGGACTCAGAGATTGTCCTACTGAGTGAAGTCAGTCAGACAGAGAAGCAGAAATATCATAAGACATCCCTTGTATGTGGAATCTAAAAAGAAATGATACAAATGAGCTTACTTACAAAGCTTGTTAACAAAGAGTCTCACAGACTTAGAAAATGAATTTATGGTTGCCAGGGTGGAGGTCGGGGGGGAAGATAATGGAAGGGATAGTTACATGGACATGTACACACTGCTATATTTAAAGTGGATAACCAACAAGGATCCACTGTATAGCACATGGAACTCTGCTTAATGTTATGTTGGCAGCCTGGATGGGAGGGGAGTTTGGGGGAAAATGGATTACATGTGTATGTATGGCTGTGTTCCTTCACTGTTCACCTGAAATTATTACAGTATTGTTAATCAGCTGTACCCCAATAGCAAATAAAAAATTTAAATTAAAAAAGTTAAAAAAAGAAAAAAATTAAAAGTTAGATTAATTTTTTAGAAAAAAAGAACAAAGGATTGGGATAAAGTGAATTGGGGTAAGGCTACTCTGGATTCTGGATTGACTAAGGAAGTTTTTCCTTTCCTCTGCTTAGATGATTAAAGAAGGTAATGCTTTTCTTTCTTTAGAACTGGGAAAGCTGTGAAAGCAGCTGCATTGGTTTCAGAATTTGTAACTTTTCTGGTGCCAGGGTGAATGAGTAAAAATAACCTAGGAAGCTGGTTAAATAAAGAGATTCAGGAGGTCTACCCTCTGAAGTTTGGATGGGGACTCAGACAGCTGTACTTTAAAAAAAAGTTTTGTGCTGTAATTCTAATGCACAGCCAGGCTTGGAAACCTCTGTGTTCCTAAGTTTACTTCTCAGATCTTGCAGGATTATTGAGCCCTATTTGAATGAGTAATATTAATTCACATCATTTCTTTACAAATGAGCTTGTGAGATTGAGAGCAGGTGGCTATTTTAATTATATTTATAAGCTAAATAACATCCAGAAGGTATTAATATTATCAATAAATTAAACCAGAAACATTGTGCACATTTGTGTAGCTCATATGAAAGCACTGGTTTGTTAGATTTTGCACTAATGGGCATTTTGTACTTGTTTGCTTTTACTTTTGCGATAGGACTTCTTTCTCTTGCTTTTCCCTTTGCTATTCCATGTTGTATTTCTTTCTTTCCAGAAGAAACTTACCTTGGTTGGTTATCTAAGCCAAGGAATGAATATTAGAAAACTCATGTCTCTGGAGTTTCAGTCCTAAGTCTTTTTCACTAAGCAGCAGTTTCACCTCTCTTCCATCCTGTGAGTAAGAGAAGGCTTTCTTTTGTTTCTTCAAAAACACAGCCCTTCTACAATGCCCTCACTTCCCATGGAGATCCATTTGAGCCTCCAAATGCAGGTCCGTTTGAGGCCTCTGGGTCTTGCATCACAGAATGGCTGCAGTTGCAGAGATAAAAGCAATGAAACAAATGCTATCAAGGCTTTCTCTAAGCTCCCAGTAAAGGGCTTTACATGTAGCAGCTACGGAACAAACTGAAACAGTAATTGACCGTGCCAAGCACCTCTGATCATTCAAGGTGCAGTAATCTCAAGGGGCCTCATTCGTCTCTTTGCTGAAGTCTTAGCTGACTGCAGAATAATTACAGAGAATTCAAGTTAAGACTTAGAAAGATTTGTCACTGGCTGGTGGATACCACTGGCTTAGTAAAACTCAACACACTGATAATTAGTATAAGCCAGCTACAAGTAACCGCTTGTTAAAATGCAAATTATTAAAACATCTATTACCAAACAAAAAAAGTTTTAAATATTAGAGATTCCAAGCACAGGGATGTGTGGTGAACTTGAAAAGCTTGATGCCAATTATGTGCTTCACTGAATTAATATGAATTGGTGTTATTAATAAAGACTCAAATGATCTACCCTGCAAGCCCAACCTTTTACCACCTCGCATTTCATTAGAAATGAACTTTTCAATTAAGATCTGTCTTCCCACAGGTACCAAATTGAGTTTTCCAGGCTTGTGGTTCAGTCACAGAAGCTTAAGAAACATGGTAGGGGCTAAGGGTGGGAGTAGGGGTGGTGGGTCATGCCCAATTTGCCATGACAGCTTGCCAGTCTCTAATACAATATTTCAACTTCTTTCGGAGTAATGTGGTCTCTTGTTTAGTCCCTGACACTGAATAATTTATTCAATAAAGTAGTGCAATTTAAAGGAAAATGAATGAAAATGTTTACACTTGGTAGCAGCTCTCTAAAATAATATTTGCTGCTGAAAATTGAGATAACCCTTTCTTTAACTATTTTAGTAAGAAGAGAAGGAACAGATAGGAATAAAAGTATTTAAAGACATTATAATTCTCTACTTAGTTTATCCTATGAAGAGATTTTCCATGCAAATGAGAAAATATTCAATTTGAAATATTCTTTGAAACGAGATTGGTTTGCAGATGTTTGACATATTAATTATTTCTTAAGTAAACAGAGGTGTAATTTTTTTAAATTTTACTTTATTTTACTTTACAGTACTGTATTGGTTTTGGCATACATTGACATGAATCCGTCATGGGTGTACATGAACTCCCAAATATGAACCTCCCCCCTCCCACCAGAGGTGTAATTTAAGGCATAGGTCACCATTTCTCAAAAAAAAAAAAACCCCCAGAATTGTTAATATATTTATTGTGATTTAGAGGTCTCTTTAACAGGACATCATTATTTTGGAGGCTCTTTTCCACCTCTATCTCCTCCTTTCTTTAACTTTGCTTCTCTGATCTTTCCAGATGACTCAGAGTTGTACAGAAATACAATGGCAGAGCTGGTTGTTCTCACCAGTTTACGTAACTACTCTGCTCTCCCTGACCAGTATCAGCTGGCTAAAACTTAGGGGATTTTTTTTTAGGGATGGGGCAGATTTGGACCATTCCTCTTTGTATTATGGGTGCTTTTCATCTCACTATCAGTTTTTCAAGAAGATCTCTGTGTGTGCTAAATGGTAGTCAGTGTGGTGCCTGGTGAGTCCCTCACAGGGGCTAGGCTTCGTTCACCACCGTGAGCCCTGTGCTGTAAGCCATGCCCGGCACATAGTGGCTGTATAATAATCTCCCACCACCTCAGCTGGTTGGTCTTCTTACCTGCACACTCCTGGATTTTGCTCCCCTGCACCTGCTTCGCTCCTCCTCCCTATCTGACCAAATCCTACCTAGTCACTACTCTCGAGATCCATGTCCTCCAGAAGAGTGTCCACTACCCTACAGACTCCTGGTTTCCACAATCTGTATCTTGGCATCATGTGCTGTCATCAGGTTTTGGTTAGTCCTTTCAGGGTTTAGTGAGAGATGGTGTTTGTCCTTATGGAGTTTGGGCCTCAGGCTTCCCCAGTGTCTCAGTGGTAAAGAATCTCCCTGCAATGAAGGAGACACAGGAGATGTGGATTCAATCCCTGGGTTAAGAAGATCCCCTGGAGGAGGATATGGCAACCCACTCCAGTATTCTTGCCTGAAAAATCCCATGGACAGAGGAGCCTGGCGGGCTACAGTCCTTGACGTTGCAAAGAGTCAGACATGGCTGAGCACACAGAGCATGCATATGAGGAGCGTGACACTTGGACAGGTGTGTGGTCTTTCAAGGACCGGGCACAGCCCTGTGACTTCATGAGGTGTCCAGTGGATGCTTACCACTGACTGATGGGACTCTTTCCTCGCTGCTGTAGTGAGTGATGCCTGCTTTGCCTTATGTGCTGCATCTGTTTGGTCATGACTTCAGTTCAAGCCAAAACATGGGTGACACTCCCTCTCTCATATTTCCTAAGCTGCCGCTCATCTCTCTGGCTGGTTCAGCAGCCTCTAAAGAGAGGTCGCATATTTAACATTTGCTGTTTTCCCCCTGTCTTGTGTCCTGGCCTCTGTGCTCTTGCCCCTTTCTGCTTCCTGTTGCTTTTACCGGTCTCCCTCTCTTCCCAACCATAATATATCATCAGTTTTTTTAAAGGTACATTTTTATTTTGGTCTATAAACTTCCTAAACATGAGAATACTCATTCCCTGTTTGAAAAAAGTGAAAGTGTGAAAGTCTCTCAGTCGTGTCTGACTCTTTGCGAACCCTTGGGCTATACAGTCCATGGAATTCTTCAGGCCGGAATACTGGAGTGGGTAGGCTTTCCCTTCTCCAGGGAATCTTCCCAATCCAGGGATCTAACCCAGGTCTCCTGCATTGCAGACATATTATTTACCAGTTGAGCCACAAAGGAAGCCCAAGAGTACTGGAGTAGGTATCCTTTCTCTTCTCCAGAGGATCTTCCCAGCTCAGGAATCGAACTGGCATCTTCTGCATTGCAGTCAGATTCTTTACCAACTGAGCTATCAGGGAAGGCCTAAACACGAGAATACTCACTCTCTATTTTTTAAAAAAAGAATTCGTAATTTGTACTTTTCACTATCAGACTGATTTTTCCTACACTTAGTTCAGATTACTCGGGGAAGGCAATGGCACCCCACCCCAGTACTCTTGCCTGGAAAATCCAATGGACGGAGTAGCCTGGTGGGCTGCAGTCCATGGGGTCGCTAACAGTCGGACAGACTGAGCGACTTCACTTTCACTTTTCTCTTTCATGCACTGGAGAAGGAAATGGCAACCCACTCCAGTATTCTTGCCTGGAGAATCCCAGGGATGGGGAGCCTGGTGGGCTGCCGTCTATGGAGTCACACAGAGTCGGACCCGACTGAAGTGACTTAGCAGCAGCAGCAGTTCAGATTACTGAGCTATGTATTGCATCGAGCTGTGCCTTCATCCTTAAATTTCAAAAATGCCTTTTTCTGTCAAATCTTATTTAGGAGTGTTAACTGAGGAAGATGACTGCATGTAGAATGTTGACACTCAATGGACTCCTTGAAATAGGTGACCTTGGATAGAGGCAATGAGATAATAAGCAAAAGAGGATTGGCAGAAACCAGCTGCTTCCAAGATAGCGTAGGAGCACCACTGAAAGAAAGGCAGCGGAAACTGAACAGATAAGTTGATCAAAGACAAAAGCTTACCCAGGAATTAGGATTTTTAAAGAAAATCATTGAGGTACCTGTTATTCAAGCATTAGTAGTTCCAATGCATGGATTGAGCAACTACTATATTATCTGCAATGTTCTGCTGCTGCTGCTGCTGCTGCTATTAAGTCGCTTCAGTCGTGTCTGACTCTGCAACCCCATGGACTATAGACCACCAGACTTCTCTGTTCATGGGATTATCTTAGCAGGAATGCTGGCGTGGGTTGCGATGCCTTTCTCCAGGGGATCTTCCTGACCCAGGGACTGAACCCACATCTCTTATGTCTCCTGCATTGGCAGGTGGTNCATTAGTAGTTCCAATGCATGGATTGAGCAACTACTATATTATCTGCAATGTTCTGCTGCTGCTGCTGCTGCTGCTATTAAGTCGCTTCAGTCGTGTCTGACTCTGCAACCCCATGGACTATAGACCACCAGACTTCTCTGTTCATGGGATTATCTTAGCAGGAATGCTGGCGTGGGTTGCGATGCCTTTCTCCAGGGGATCTTCCTGACCCAGGGACTGAACCCACATCTCTTATGTCTCCTGCATTGGCAGGTGGTTCTTTACCTCCAACACCACCTGGAAAGCCCCTACACTGTTCTACTCACTGGTAATGTAGAGAAATGAGACGGTCAGTGACCTGCTTATAAGCTAGTGGGAGCAGGGGTCAAGGCAGGGGCAATAATGGAACACACAAAATGCACTGTTTTGGGTTAAAAAGTTGGTAAATTTAGTTTGGATTCTTTGTGCTTGAGGTGCCTAAATAAGAGGGAGTGCGGGATGGGGCAATTGCCCCATTCCAGAGATGCTCACATGCAGAACAGCTGTTGGTGATCTTGCAGAAAGAATGACTCTTTGGACAAGATGAGCTCACAGAGCATATGAATGATTTCACGCTTTTGGTTCTTTTTCCCCCCCACAATTCCTCTGTGTGATACCTTCTCTTTAATAATGCTCATGGAGAGGATGGAGGATTCTGTGAGCATCTGAGCCCTTGGCCATAACACCCTCCTCTCAGCAGCAGAAATCACAAAGGAGATGTCTTGGTTTTATAATCAAGGTTATAAAGGCAATTTAAAATGTTCCATGGCTTATTTCTTGCCTTTCTTGACTGCTTTGTAGATTGACATCTGAAATGGCCTCCAACCTGGCAACCCTGTTCTAATTATCTAAAATGAAAGAAGGGGAAATATTTGTATTTCTTGGGAAAAAAATACACATCACTCCTTAAAAAAAAGTGAAGCTGTGAAGGAAAACAGATTCTCCACCTCAGTAAATTTAAAGCAATAACTTTTCCCTTGTTACCAAAATACAAAGTCATCACAAAAGTTCAGATAATATAGATCAGAAAAGTAATGTCGTAAAAACCCACCACCCTGAAATTACCATTGCTAACAAGTTCTTGGCCTTATGATATTTTTTCCTTTAAAAATATTGATGTGTGTTTCAAAATAATAGTGGGTTCATATGCAGCATGAAAGAGAAAAAGTGAAAGTGTTAATCGCGCAGTTGTGTCCGGCTCTTTGCGATCTCATAGATTATAGCCCACCAGGCTTCTCTGTCCTTGACTTTCTCGAGGCAATACTGGAGTTGATAGTCACTCCTTTCTCCAGGGGATCTTCCTGACGCAGGGATCAAACCTGTGTCCTGCATTGCATGCAGGCAGATTCTTTACCATCTGAGACATCAGGGAAGCTCCCATATGAAGCATACTATTCTATATCATCTGATTTTTTCACTTAGTAGTTATTGTCAGTATGCTTAATTTTACCAGTTTGGAGGTACAGAATGAGTTCACACTACTTCTAATATTCAAGACAGATAAGCCTGTGGCTCCAATATGCAAAAATATCTCTCATGCCTCCCTCCCTCTCCCTCTCCCTCCCCCTAACCATTGTCATCTCACAGTTTTAGCTCAAGTTTTAAACACCCAAGGATATTTTACTTAACCATAAAAAAGAGTGAAATAATGCCATTTGCAGCAACATGGATAAGCTACCTCACTTAGATTATCATACCAAGTGAAGTCAATAAAAGAGAGAGACAAATACCGTATAATATCACTTAGATGTGGAATCTAAAATACGACACAAATGAACTTATTTGTGAAAGAGAAACAGACTCACAGAAAACAGACCTATGCTTACCAAGTAGAAAGGGGTGAGGGAGGGATACATTAGGGGTTTGGGATTAACAGATATAAGCTATTATATATAAAATATATAAATGACAAGGTCTGACTGTATATCACAGAGAACTATATTCAGTATCCTATAGTAAACCAAAATGGAAAGAATATGTATTTATATGTATAGCTGAATCCCTTTATTGCACTCCAGAAACTAACACAACATTGTAAATCAAATATATGCCCCCCCCAAAACAAAAAAAATCCAAGGACATTTACATAACTCTAGGATTCAGGCTTTGTCATAATCCTGCCATGGAGAAAGCACTGGAAAACCATTGTAATCAACTAAAACAGTCCCGTTGTTTTGGCTGGCGTTCTTGCTGCCTCATGATGCTGCTCCAGTGTTGTACTTAACCTTTCCCAAAAGGTCTGTCGTGATGTGCCACACTTGACATTGGCCATGGTCCCACAGCCAGAGACAGTCACTGACCACTGAAGAAAGTACTTTTTGGAATGATGCACGTGCTAGCTCTAGAACAGTTTCTCTAGATACTCTTGGAGAGAAAAGATAAAGGTATTTTTCCTACATCATTACATTCATTTGGGGCTGTAACATTGCTCCCCCACCCCCCACACACATACATACACACACGGTTGCAGGTTGGATTCTTTAGAAGTGGACTCTAAGGTGCAGTTTGGGATGTTACATATTTATTGGGGATCAACACCTGGCAAAGGAAAGGGGAAGAAGCAGGATTGGGAGAAGAAGAAGTTGAGCTGTGGTGCCTGCTTGACAAAGCCTCAGCCAGTGAGTATTGCCCATTAGGGCTGTCCTGTGTTTGTGTTGTGCTGATATGGCTGAGACTTTATAACCCTGTCTCAGTCCCTGGATGTGGGCTGCCCCTCAGGAAAGGACATGACTTTGGGCAAGACAGCTCTCTGTAACTGAGGCATACCCTGAAAGATCCCCTTTGTCCCTGAAGGTGGGCAGCAAATCCTTCCCCAGGGAAGGCTCTGCTTGGTGTATCTCTGGTCCTCACAGTCCATCATCTCCTGAGCTCCATATGTATTTGGGGAGCAGCTTGTCTAGGATACTAGTGAGACCCTTCTTTGAGATAGGACTTAGAAGAGGGAGGTTATAGGACATCCTGCTACTATTGGTCTTGGGCTGCAATTAATATTCACTGTCTACCTCCTTTCCTGTCCATTCTAGATTCCTCTCACCTTCAGTGACAAGATCTGCAAACCTCGGTGGCTTAAGTAGTGGCTTGAACCAGACCCCAAGGGTTCTGAGAGCTTGGTAACCATGCGCTTCTCAAGCAGGGGTTGTTGTATCTGTTCATCTGTTATCATAACTGGGCAATGGACGACCAAGAGGCTCTGAAATGAATTACCTGAGGCTGCTCATATTCATCCTTGCCCTCATTGTGCAGCAACAGTCCTACATTAGTATCATGATCAGGATTTATTCCTTTACTAAAATGGTCACTCTTCTTTCTGCCGAATGATCTTTGGACACAAGGAACCCAAAGTGACCAGGCAACAGCTTACAGTTCAATGGGGCTTTTGCTAGTCCCCAGGTTTGAAGTTCCTCCTCTCGGGACAAGATCTCTATCCCTATAGAGCTTAAAGTTGTGGGTGCGGAAAATATTAATGCAGATTTGCTAATTGTGTCATTGGAGTGATGTTAATTGGAAGTGGGCTTATTCCTCTTCAACTCCCTGGTTCTCAGACCCATTAGCTAATGCTCTATCAGACCTGTAGCTCTGGGTATTGTGGAACAGGATATGACCAATGGATTTTGTGCTTATGGATCCACTCCTAATCCTGGTATAGAAGAAAATGTCTTACCCTGAATCACCTCATGACCATTCATCTGCATCTGTCCATTATGTGCTGGATCCTATTAGACCTAACAAAACACAGGGCCAGGTGGGCTGAGCTATCCATTGTAACATGGATGTGTCTCTGGGAATGAGCATGGGCAGGACCAAGCATCATTCTGGCTTTTCTAGGACCCTGTAGCATGCCAGGAGGTGTTTTTTAAACAGAGCAAATAGCATGGCCTTAATCTAGAATATCAGGCCATGACACCCACCATGGTAACAGGTGGGTAACACCTGGTTCGTATCCCAACTCTAACCTCACTGCTGACCTCCAGTACAGATGGCACCACATTGCTCTACATTGTGGTTCTCTCACTGGAGTGTGCCACAAACTCCAGCAACAATCTTTGCTCCCCACTGATACCTCCGTTACTATGGATCTGCTGGCAGCTCTTTGGTCACCAGGTATGTGTGTTGGGACAATATTCCTTATTTCTAAGTGTATAATGCTGTCTAATAGAACTTTCTATACCAGTAGAAATATTCTATCCCTGTGCTGTCAATATGGTAGCCTATAGCTGCATGTGATGACTGAATGCTTGATATGTGGCTAATGCAGCCAAGGAACTAAAATTTTAGTTTAGTTTATGCTGAAGTAGGACTGATGCTAAAGCTGAAACTCCAGTACTTTGGGCACCTCATGTGAAGAGTTGACTCATTGGGAAAGACTCTGATGCTGGGAGGGATTGGGGGCAGGAGGAGAAGGGGATGACAGAGGATGAGATGCCTGGATGGCATCACTGACTCAATGGATGTGAGTCTGAGTGAACTCCGGGAGTTGGTGATGGACAGGGAGGCCTGGCGTGCTGCGATTCATGGGGTCTCAAAGAGTCGGACACGACTGAGCGACTGAACTGAACTGAACTGATGCTGAAGTAGACTTGTGTGGCTAATGGCTACTGTAATGGACATGGCAGGTATAGAATATATCACCTCCAGAATCCAAAAAAGGCTCAACATGTATTGTCCCTTCTTTTTTTTTTTTTTTGTGGTAGAAAGTACAAAAGGCAATACTTTAATTTTATATAAATTGTTGGAGGGAATATCTAGCATGCTCTTGGCCTCTGGACCCTAAAATTTTTATTAAGTAAGTGACTCCACTTTATGAATCTATTGCTTATTACTAATGTGATGAATCAGTATAATACTGGATGTCTAGATGGTCCAGATCTTTTTAGATTATAGTATAACAAAGTGCAGAGAGTTGACATAGTCATGGGGGATAAGTGTAAATAAATATGTCCATCTCACTCAAATGCAAATTGTTTCTGATTCTATTTTCTGATTCATTTAGGAAGTCAATAGCCACCTGCTATGTACCTGATTCTTTGTTAATTTGTTCTCACAGATGCCATATCTGACATAGTGGCTCCAGATGGGCTGCTGTTTGTAGAGTTTATGAAAGTCTACATCATGGTTTAGCACATTGTACCCTGTGCGCCAATTTCAGCCTGCTCCCTATTTTTGTAAATAAAGTTTTATTGGAACACAGAGGCATGCCCATTCACTTACATATTTTCTGTAGCTATTTTCACATCGCAGTGGGAGAGCTGAATTGTTACGACAGAAGCTACACAGTCCACAAAACCTAAAATATTTACTATCTGGCCCTTTACAGAAAGTTTTCTGACCTCTGGTTTACTCTAATGTTCCAAGACCCATCTAGTTTTTGTAGGGATCAGAGCAGTGAATTAAATGGAGATGTTTGGGGGCAACTGCCCCTTGATCTTTTAGCTCTTTAAAAATAACACTGATCTCTACCTACCCTGCTCAACCCTGTCCCCCGGCCCTGCTTCTGATTGGGGTATGACAATTGCTAACTTTGAATTTACCACAGGGTGAAATGTCTACCAGGTTATTATGTAGCCCCAGTGGACCCACTGTAAGCCAGACCTTGGCTATGTCCTGTCTTCCATATACCCCTACTCTCACAGGGGCTCATGACAACACTTCAGGTATCAGGTCTGTCCTGAAACCCTACATCACATAGTCCTGGCTATTCTCCTTTCCTTAATGTATGTTTATTCCAATAAGTGGTCATATATCCCTTTTAGGGGGAGCATCAGAGAAATTATAATGTATGCCTGCTGTGGTTTTTCAAGGTCCTTTCTTCTGGGGAGGCATTTCCAGGTGGCAGGCACAGTGGTAAAGAACCTGCCTGCGAATGTAGGAGACATAAGAAGCACGGGTTCGATCCCTGGTTTGGAAAGATTCCCTGGAGTAGGAGATGACAGCCCACTCCAGTATTCTATTTTTTTTTTTTTTATATTTTAATTTTATTGGAGTAGAGTTGTTTTACAATGTTGTGTTAGTTTCAGGTATACAGCACAAGGATTCCCACTCCAGTATCCTTGCCTGGAGAATCCCATGGACAAAGGAGCCAGGCAGGCTATAGTCCATCAGGTTGCAAAGCTGGACATGACTGAGGTTTATAGCTGTCCTCCTGGGGACTAGGCAACCTGTTTAATCAATGGGTTCTGACTCTGAAAACTGGTTTACGTTTAAAAACTCCACAGAAGATCATGCCTGCTTCTGAGATGACTGTCCTCATTCTACCATCCATGATTTCTTCTGCATTGTAGGCAGATTCTTTAATAGCTAAGTTACAAGGGAAGCCCTCATGCAATGCAGGAGACCCAGGTTCAATCCCTGAACTGGGAAGATCCCCTGGAGGAGGGCATGGCAACCCACTCCAGTATTCTTGCCTGGAGAACCCCATGGACAGAGAAGCCTGGAGGGCTATAGTCCATGGGGTTGCAAAGAATTGGACACGACTGAAGTGACTTAGCATGCATGCATGCAGAAGTAGCGTAACATTTATTTTAAGTCCTACAGAACCTTATTTACAAGAATTGTCCCTCATTGTTCTCAAATCAAATTAGATATGGATCTACAATATTATAATTTACTGTGTTCTTTAAGATAATGAAAGCAAATCTCAACTGCTTGACAATTGATGTCTTTTTGTAAGCCAAATCCAATATAGTACTGTAAAGTAAAATAAAGTTAAAAAAATAAATAAAATATTCTAAAACATACAAAAGATAATGTTTTTTAATATTAATTTTATAAAGACTAAAACTAGATTTTGAAAAACTGATGGTTTGTGATTTCTCTGGAGTATGACTTTTGAAAAATAATAGTCATGGCTAATTTTCAAAAAGTGCCTACTGTGTTCCATGTACTTTAAATGTATTTACTTTTTTAGTCCACATAACAGTACTATGAGGAAGTTATATTACTCTTCTCATTTATTAGATGAGGAATCTGAGACACGGAGAGGCTATAATTTCCCCAAGGTCACTCCACTCCTCTCAAATGGACTTTCAACTCAGTTGTTTTGGCTCCAGAGCTGTAACACATTTAGGCTATATATTAAGAAAAAATTACTCAAGATTTAAAAAGTATATCTTCTTTTAAAAACCCTAGAGCCTACTAAGAGATATTTATCAACTCACATAGTTTTCAAAAAGTCTATATTGTTTGTAGAATATTTTGTTGGTGGTATAAAATCCAGATTGAAAACAAATCTCACACCATGTAGAAAAGGCACCTGTGAAGTTTTGTGTCCTGTATGATTATAGGCTTATTTAAACATCCTTTCAGTTGAAGGCACATCCCGGTGTCACTGGTTTCTTGACTTAAAGACTGAAAGTGATGTGCAGCCCCCAGGAGGGCTGACAGCCACATCCCTGTCCTTTCATTAAAGTCCAAACCCGTCCTCATTGCCTCAGACCTTCTCTGCGCCAGCTCTTCAATATAATCACAGTGTCACTTGATTGTCAAGCTGATCAGGTCCTGCTAACAGGCATTTGGGAATGGTAATTAGGACTTAGTGTGTGGCCTTTATTCAAAGAGGACTGACCCAGCTATTACATACCATAAATATAGCCCTGAGAAAAGCCTGAAAATTGGTTCTGGTTGATTGTCTCTGCACGATGCTGTGACTCATTGCGTAATTTCTTTCTGATGCTTTTGCCATAAAATTTCTGTAACCTATAATTTTTGTAAAAATATCTAATTCATGGTGTTAAAAATGGTTTCAGGTAACTAATCACATTTATAGGATATCTCAATCCTAGGACAACATTTATATTTACTATTCATTAAAAAAATGTAAAGGCTTAGCTTGTTTATTTGCTGCTTTTATAGATATCATATGTATCAAACACCTATTATATGAGAGGTAAGTAAATTTAATTCTGTCTGCGACCCACAGTCTCCAAGATAGCATGTACTCATGGGTAAGAGTCTCTGTTAGAAGACGGTCTTCCTGTTTATCATACTGTGGCCAGTTAGAACACTGCTGGTAGTGCTGAAAACATTTCCAATCCTTATGGGTTTTGTAACACAAGGCAGAGTCTCAGCACAGGCTCAAGCCTGCTGCTCCCAGCTCTTATCTGAGTCTGTGGAAGTCTCTGTGAGGTTTCTGAACACCATAAACACCGAGGACTTGCCTCAGATGACATTGTGGACAGCCACGCTCCAGCCACTGTCCTTCCCTTCACAGTTCCACACTCCAACCACAACTCATTGAGGTAGTCACTACCTTAATGAGGGTAAGCTCCTTGAAGACTAAGTTCTCTACCAATATGTCCCCAGGACCCAGAATAGTGCCTGTCACATGACAGAGGGTCAGTAACTGCTTGTTGATTCAAATATGTGCATACATGAAATCATGCTATTTACTCCCACCACCACCCCCCTGCCACATAAGGGTCTTTCTTCTTAACATTGTAGATTTATTAGTTGAGATATCTTTTTAGTTAACTCTGTTTTTTTTTTCTTTCATGATTACAAAAATGACACATGATACTTATAACTATTTTGGAAAAAATTTAAAAAGTAAATAAAACAAGGTCACATATTAACACTGCTTTTTTTTTTTTAAATTTGGTATCATAATTTCTGGATGGTCTAGATCCTGTTTTCCACTTGTCACTATATTGGGAACTTTTCCCCTTACCACTATATATTCTTCTAGAATAATTTTAAATGCACACCTGTATGAGAGTTCATCATATGTTGTATATTGTCTTCCATTTGCTTTCACACATCTACTATCTCCCCTTCTCCACCTTATTTTCTGCTTGTGGAGGTTAATTTCATGAACCTTATGAAGGGTCCCCTGCCTTCCTGGTGGTCCACGGGAAGCCCTGGCAGGAGATGGGAGAGAAAGGAGGGAGAGAGGAGATAATAGACAGGCAGTTTATTCCTCTCATGGTCCCCGGCCAGTCGTCTCAGGTTGTCTGTGTCCTCCTACCAGAGGCTAAGTCTATAGAGTTCTCTCCTTCAGAGATCTAGTAATTGTTCTCTCTCTCACCTTTTTAGGTGAAGGGGTTTTGGCCAGGGTTACTGCATATCTGTTGTAGTTTCCTGACATACAACCTTTGTAATAGTCACTTGAGTATCCTATTTTTTGACTGTGTCCACTTTTCCTTTTGGGACCCTGACTGGTATATACCACAGTTTAATAATTTCCTGAGACTATGTTAGTATAAATAGCATTTCAGTTGAACATTCTTATACCTAGATCTTGGTGCTAATTTCTGATTTTTTAAAAGGATAATTTCTGTAATTAGAATTACTTTGTCAAAAATTAGAGGAAAATAATGTGAGATGATTTATATATATCCAAATTGCCTTCCAATGTGAAATATCTAATGTTAGTAGCCATTTGCTATCTGTTTCTGAAAGCCCAGCTTGTGTTGTGGAGATCTCTAAAAGCATGAATTTTGGTGATAAGTAAGGCCCTACGTCTCCCTTTTGGTGGCTTCCCTGGTGGCTCAGACGGTAAAGCGTCTGCCTACAATGCAGGAGACCCAGGTTTGATCCCTGGGTCGGGAAGATCCCCTGGAGAAGGAAATGGCAACCCACTCCAGTACTCTTTCCTGGAAAATCCCATAGCCGGAGGAGCCTGGTAGGCTACAGTCCATGGGGTCACAAAGAGTCGGACACGACTGAGCGACTTCACTTTCTTTCTTTCTCCCTTTAGAAATGAAGGAGCCAGGTATTTCTTCATTACTTCCTGACAATAAACACTTGGGTACATGAAGCAAGTTTTACCATTAGGTATTCTTGTCCTGGACTTGAATCTGAGAAGGAATATGGATCAGAATACATGAGTGACACTTAAGAGATTGCACACAGTGGGAAGGGATGGCAGAATTGCACAGGCAGTGGCCGTGGTTACCATGGGAGAAGAGATGGTGGCACCGGTGAGTATCCCACGAAGGAGGTCCCCGCTGTTGCCTTGGCTGACATGTCCTTGCTCTCTGCTCCCAAGGCTCTCTTGGTTCCTGCCTGTACTCTAAGCCTAACTCTTCAGGCTCTCTCTCACTTGTTTATGAAATGATCCCTTTATCATTATGAAATATCCCTCTTTATTTCTTGAACTGTTCTTTGCTCTGAATACTACTTTGTCTTCTATTGAGGTAGCCACTCTAGCTTTTTTTTGAGGGAATATGATATAAATAATCATTGTCTTTGTTGTGATGAGGGGTACATGTATATGCTGAAAATTTCCATGTCTTGTACTTAAAATATGTATAAGTCAGTTTACTTCAACTATGCTGTAATAAAATTACAAAAATGGTATGAGTTGGCCTTTTCAAACATTCTTGAACACACAAAGAGAAGTACTGTCAGAATTGCTATAGAGTAATACAAATAATACTATAATAAAAAAAAATCCAAAATTGTAGATATAAGACTTTCTTTGTGTAGAATGGCTTTTTTAATTTATAAGTACCCTTCATGGACCTGTGTATTCATGGGCATGCCAACATTGTAGACGTGCTTTGTAGACAGGAGACTTGTATAACTATAGAGGATGCTGAGCTTGGTTTAATGCTCTGATGTCACCATTTTAAAGTTCTTCTTTTTTTTATTTTTTAGGGGGTAGAGGGGGCCAAAAGCAGAAATTTATTGTCTCCTAGTTCTGGATGTCCAAGATCAAGGTGTCCTTAGGTTCTTCTGAGACCCATCTTCTTTGCTTATAGATAGCTACCTCCTTGCTGTGTCCTCATATGATCACTCTAGCTTTTTATGCTTAGTGTTGGCAAGGCATATTTTCCCATGCGCTTGTTTTAAACTATCTGTGTCTTTATATTTAAAGTGGATTTCCTGTTACTCTTGGCTCGAAGCAGAAGTTGCCTCTCTTACTTTTCTGAACTGTTCTGTTCTTTCCTGTGAGTTTCTATTTAATCAACTAGAGTACTACGATTTGCAATCAAGTTTCTTGATGGCAAAATATTGGTATGGTGAGCAGAATGTAAGCAATATATCCTTAAGGAAAATGGAGGAATCCAGACTTGCTAGCTGGGGCAAAAGGCAGTGAAAATCCTTTTGTATTAGGGGGTTGGTCTTCTGGCAGCTCAAGGCATGCAGTGGTTAAGAAAAAAATTTCCTTATTATCACCTTATTATCCTTATTATCACCTCCTTGAATACAAAGTTTAGAAAAAGAAAATGGTTCTTGGCATTGAAAAGTGTGGAAGGAATGACAATTTAAAATGCTGTGAGATGGTCTCATAGAGCCGAACCTAATGGGAAGAGAGACAAGTGGTGAATATCAGAGATTTCCTCTCCTGCCTCTTCCTCACTCTGACTGCTTGTTAAGGCTCCTCATTTTTCCAATTTTGTTATATTTTGAGCAATTTTGGATTGTATCACGCATGCTATGAATGCCATGTTGTAGAGAATGGATTCTGTTAAATTCTGCTGTGAGTCATGTTTTCATGACTTGGTTGGATATGAACTCCAAACTCTTTTATTTTCTTTTAAGTTCCAAAGTCAGTTTGGTTCCGATCTTCCACCTTTGGGTGAGGGGCTTTGAGTCTGCTTCAGGCATGTGCAGTCAGGAGTCAGCCAGACCTGTGGGCAGGCAGACTCTGGGTATTTCCTTTCTGACTCTTTCTCTTCTGAAATTTCTCCTTTCTCCAGTGACTGCAGTTAACCTGGACTCTTGATTCCCTAGGCCAAAGAAGTCATGATTTTGTGTATGCTGCTGAGCCTCTTCGGCTTGAAGAGAAGTGGGAAACTGGAGTGCTTACTCTGTATAACTCCCTCTGGCGGGCGCAGACTGCTCGCTGGAGTCGACTTCTCCTCATCCTCTTGTGCCTCTGCATGGTTGCTTCTTGTATATGTCCAGATTTCAGAGTAGCTACTGGTGGAGGGTTTATTCTCTGTGCATTGTGTAGAGGGTTTATCCTACGTGGGCCAGGATGTTTACTGGCTATTACTAGAAGCTTCTGCGTGAGTGCTTAGTCAGTTGCTCAGTTGTGTCCAACTCTTTTCGACCCTTTGGACTGTAGCCTACCAGGCTCCTTTGTCCATGGGATTCTCCAGGCAAGAATGCTGAAGTGGGTTGTTATTTCCTTCCCCAGGGCATCTTCTTGACTCAGGGATTGAACCCACATCTCCTGTGTCTCCTGCATTGCAGGCAGATTTACCTGCTGAGACATTGGGGAAGCCCCACTAGCAGCTCAATCCTTGTTTAAAACACATCTTTGCTTTTTTCTCTTCATGTTTCTGGAAAGCCCTTCTCCTCACTGTTGTGGATATATGTCCTTCAGAACACCTTCAGGCTTGCTGTGAGATCTGGGTCCCTGAATGTTATATACTGAAGGGGCTTAGAGATTATTCCACTGAACCTCTTCATTGCACACAGGAGAAAACTGAGGCCTCAAGGGAGGAAGTCATTTACCTACAATAATGGGGGCTGCTGCTGGGGAAGGTGGGTGAGAGTCATCTGAGAGACCTGAGTTTGCAGAGGAGAGATACATCTTCTGAAGAGTGAAATGTAATTTGTGAAACTTGTTGAGAAGAACCTTTTCCTTTGATGTCTCTGTGGCAATGATAAGGGTATTATGGATTTAGAGGTTTGAAATGAGTAAGAGAAAGGATTTCTTTGGAAATCTGGTCTGAAACTGCCATAAATTTTAGAAACATCCAGTTGGAAAACACATCAAACATGTCTATTCTCTAGCAAGTTGTCACATTTCATCACCACGGCTGGTTTTCTATTTCGGGCTCTGTCTCCTGAAGCAGGCTGTGCTTGTGCTAAAGAGAGAGACTCAGCGCTGGAGTCAGAGGGTGACAGGTGTCGCTTCAAGCAAGAAGCCTTACCACAAGGGTTAAGGCCCTCTCAGTCTTTGTTTGCCTGTCTGTTTAAATAAGAATATACAGAATTCTCCCCAGTGTCCTCCTTCTTCCCCCACTTCCTTCTTTCCTACTCCATCAAATTTGACAACATATCAAAAAGATGGCCTCGGTCTCGTCTCTTACCAGTAGTCACTCTACGCCAAAGCTGAATTTGGACATCTTCTTTGATTAGATGGTTGTTGTTTTTCAATCACTAAGTCATGTCTGACCCTTTGTGAACCAATGACTGCAGCATGCCAGGCTTCCCTGTCCCTCACTCTCTTCCAGAGTTTGCCCAGGTTCATATCCATTGAGTCTTTGATGCTATCCAACCATCTCATCCTCTGCTGAGGATGAAAACTGACCTTTTCTAGTCCTGTGGCCACTGATGAGTTTTGCAAATTTGCTGACATATTGAGTGCAATACCTTAACAGCATCATCTTTTAGGATTTTTGAATTTCTCAGCTGGAATTCCATCACCTCCACTAGTTTTGTTGGTAATAATGCTTCCTAAGGCCCACTTGATCTCGCACTCCAGGATGTCAGATGGTTAAAACATTTTAAATTTATGTTCTCTGGGGTTTTCTTGTCCCAAATCATAATAGTAAATGAAAGGAGTCAGAGAATAAAAGAAGTCAAGTCAAGCAAGAAACTTGGGGAGTGGGGGGACGTTTGAACACAATATTAAACACAGTGGCTCAAAGTAGAAGTATATTAAGGTATAAAATACTTTGTACCTAAATTATATAAATTTGATGTAATTTGTGGGAGATGGGGCCTTGAAATAGAAATGTGAGTTTTTAGAAAGTGACTTCATTTAAGTTGGGCAACTTCATATTTGGAGTTATTCCCCCAATGGCATGCCTTAACCCGTGAGGGTGAGATGCTGTCCTGCCAGTGTTCCTGAGACTTGAGAGTCATTCATTCATTCCATGGACCACAAATTTAAGCAAAAGCAACCAAACAAGGCCACTCAACTCTTCATCAAATGAGTAAAGAGGTGGTTGATTTATAGACCTGGTTGGATATATTTCCTCCCACATAATCACCACCACTATGAAAGAAACTATGAAATCTTTTCCTGTTCAGAAGATGAAGTCTTCATAAGTGGGTTAGAGTTTTCTGGCTCAGCAGTTTAGCCAAATGTGGTGTGTTTAGAAGAAATTTTCTTCAGGGGCTATCCTCATAAGCACTCAACTGCTATATGAGCAGTTGAGTGAATATATGGATTATTTTTAGCCTGTAATATAATAGCATCTAGTGACTGCTCTCCTGGGTTGGGGTTCACACCAATGACCCCACAGGTACAAGTCTTTTCTTTGGAGTTCAGGAGGTCAGGATGTAGCAACTGGACACAGAATGTTTTTCTCTGAAATCAGTTATAAAAATAAGCTGTTGCCATCACTAACTTTCTCACTTTAAACGAAACTGACACAGTGACCAAATAATTGGTGGTAATTGCAGGTCTGGTGTCAGGTTTAATAAACCACTCACACTGCAGATCCTCTAAAGATGTAGTTAGGTCTTCTGTTATCACAAGGTAGGACTTTCATATCCTTTAGCACCTGATTGCTGTTGCTTGTATTTTTCTTCAATATATTATTTCCTGTTTTTTAATAAAAGAGCTGTCATTTCTAATAAAAAATGAAAAAAAAAGTCACCCAGGGAAATAACACAATTGATGGGTATCACAGGCTGAAATATACCAAGTAAGTGCACATCTTCAAAAAACTTTACAATAGAATCTTGACTCTAAGGTGGCCTTTGTGCTGGGACTGTAACTCACATGTGAAATGAGAAGATTCCTCATTTCGAAAGGTTCCTCAGTCTCATCCCCTTGTTTCCAGGAGGCCTCCCACTTGAAATGAGTAGTAAGCTTGTTTGGTCTTGGCTGGGTAGGAGTTGAGCACCATTTCTACTTTTGGGTGAATGGACATACATCCCTTCTTTTTGGCTTACGTGATAGAATTCACTATGTTACACCCTCCCTCATTAGAATTATATACATCTACACCCTTTGTCATGTTACTTTGCAGCCTCTCCCAGTAAGTGAGAAGAGTGCATTTCCCTACTCTGCTGATGTTGGGATTCATCTATATGACTTTCTTTGGCCAATGGGATAGAGGTGGAAGTTGCAGTATGCTAGTTTGAAGCCAAGGCCTCAGGAAGCATCATGCGTTTCAGCTATACCCTTGCGCTAAGGATGTTATCCATGAGAAAAACATGCCCCTGGGTGGTCAGCAAGGAGGATAGGAGCTGTGACTGCATTAGAGTCAGGCAGCATGGCAAGGAGAGCCTGGGGCGGCAGAACTCTGTGGAGCTGCGGTCAGTGCCTGGAGTCTGCAGTGCTGCTGGTGGGTCCTGAGTGGATTGTTTTTATGGCAGGGCTTCACTATATCTTCCTGCCCTTGTTGTCCACACACGTCTTTTTGGCTAGGTCTTGCATGCTTCTGAGTCACTTGATGTCCTTTGGGTAAACTCCCTTCCACTTAGATTTACCAGAGCTATGCTGTCACTTTGCAAACAAAAACCCTGACCAATACATCATGAACTGGAAAGGAACCTGGGTTTCTTATGGTTAAATCCCCTAGGTATGGCTTTGTGTATTGTATGTAACACAGTCCTAGAATGCCTTCTGGAATTCTCCTAACCTCTTTGAGCAGTACAGCAGAGGGGTTCAGAGCTCTCATTTCACACACAGGGTTTATTCTGTGTCTGCAACTGGCTATCCTCGTGTGTGAGCCATTAAACCTCTCTGTGCCTGAGTTCCCTCATGTGAAACTCAGGATAAAAAGAATGCTACAGTTTGTGTGCTGCTGAAAGGCACAATAATGTATGTTCCATGATAAATTCTCTGTAAGCACCCCACCCCAGTACTCTTGCCTGGAAGGTCCAGTGGACGGAGTAGCCTGGTGGGCTGCAGTCCATGGGGTCGCTGACAGTCGGACAGACTGAGTGACTTCGCTTTCACTTTTCTCTTTCATGCACTGGAGAAGGAAATGGCAACCCACTCCAGTATTCTTGCCTGGAGAATCCCAGGGATGGGGGAGCCTGGTGGGCTGCCGTCTATGGGGTCACACAGAGTCGGACACGACTGAAGTGACTTAGCAGCAGCAGCAGCAGCAAGTATTAGTGTAAGTCATTGTGAGTGTAAGTGTAAATAGTGGATAGTATAAGTAGTAGTGTAGAGATGGTAATGATGAGATGCTGCTGTTGCTAATATTAGTATCATGCTGTAAGATAATAGTGACTTGTGGACCTTGTCCCAATTCACACAGTGCAAATGGTAGACATGGAATCTTCCTTGCTCTCCTGAGTTCTAAAGCCTTTTGTGAGTTAAGATAATGCAGTGGTTCTGAACCTTTTATCCTGCATGGATCATGTGTCTGCAGCACCCTAATGTCTATGCCCTGATTTTGAAAGTGCTCTTTTTGTACTGGGGTGACAGTATTCAAACCCATGTCCATTTTGGTAATCATAAGAAGCTCATGAAAGTGAAAGTGTCAGTCACTCAATTGTGTCTGATTCTTTGCAGCTTTATGGACTGTAGCCTGCCAGACTCCTCTATGAGATTCTCCAGGCAAGAATCCCCGACTGGGTTGCCATGCCTTCCTCCAGGGCATCATCCAGACCCAGGAATTGAACTTGCATCTCTTATGTCTCCTGCATTGACAGGTGGGTTCTTTGCCACTAGTGCCATCTGGGAAGCCCAAGAAGCTCATGGCTCACCTCTGTTTCTATCATTCAATTTAGATATGTGCATCTAGATCCCTGGGGCTTCCCAGGTGGCACTAGTGGTAAAGAATCCACCTTGCAATGCAGGAGACATAAGAGACGCAAGTTTGATCCCGGGGTTGGAAAGATGCCCTGGAGTAAGAAATGGCAACCCGTTCCAGTATTCATGCCTGGAAAATTCCGTGGACAGAGGAGCCTGGCAGGCTATAATCCATGGGGCCGCAGAGAGTCAGACATGACTGAGCAACTAAGCATGCACGCTATCTAGATCCCTACTTCTATATCCTTATTTGAGAATTTCTCAGTGTTGTTGAGGAGGGAAGTTGTGCTTTGGGGTTATAGATCTTAGGGGTTGGGTGAAGTTATTAGATGATCTAGTTGGTATGCTGGGGTGGTGGTGTGTTGATGGTGGTGGTGGAGAGTGTGTCTTGAGCAAGCATCCAGGAAGATGCAGCCCCGGAGCCCCAGGAGGCAGAGGAAAGGCCTGGAGGGACACTAAGATTTTAAGATGGAAGAGTCTAGAGAAATTTTCACTTCTTTTACCTAAGGCTCTCTCTGGTTCAAGAATGTTGCTTGTACTAAAATGTATGGTCGTGGCACTCAGGATAGCTGTTCTCTTGCTCTTTGTACACCCCAAGCCTGACCAGTGCCTGTTTCATCTACAACCTACTCGCATGAATGACCTTTATAGATGCTTCGGCCCCAGCTTGTGATTGTTCTCATCAAAGGGGTGTGGGAGGTGTGCCCTTCTACTGATTTCCCTGGCAACTGACCAGCCCATCTGGGGAAGGCGATGGCACCCCACTCCAGTACTCTTGCCTAGGAAATCCCATGGGCGGAGGAGCCTGGAAGGCTGCAGTCCATGGGGTTGCGAAGAGTCAGACATGACTGGGCGACTTCACTTTCACTTTTCACTTCCATGCATTGGAGAAGGAAATGGCAACCCACTCCAGTGTTCTTGCCTGGAGAATCCCAGGGAAGGGGGAGCCTGGTGGGCTGCCGTCTATGGGGTCACATAGAGTCGGACACGACTGAAGTGACTTAGCAGCAGCAGCAGCAGACCAGCCCATCTGACATCAGCTCTATAACGGGTGGTCTCCCTTTCTCCCTGGGAGTGAAGACTGCCACCATGTCCCGCCTGCTGTTGTCTATACCCAGTGGGGTGTTGCTCCAGGACTCTGCTTCAGACATGTAAGCTGCTCCATCCATTAAACTATTAATGTCTCTGTTACTGACTTCAGGCTCTTTCCTTGGTCTTCAAGCTGGGAAAGTGCAGGGCTTATTGGCCTGTAGGGTGCAGCCCAACATAAAACAAATATAGCAGGTTTAACGCTCAGTCCCAAACTCAGCTGTGTGAAATATCACTTTCTATCCTATAATTCAGAGTCACTTTTCCTCTGATAGAAAGTAATGCTCAGCCATTCTGAGGATTCCCCCTTTTACACCCACCCCCACTCCCAGCCTCTGCCTCATGGACTTGGGTCCATGATCCAGGTATTACTCAGTGTCAAGGGTGGGACATGGTGACACTGGGGAGAATCTCAGTGACTGGTCATCATCTCTCAGTTGGGACATCTAATGTGTCTGTCCTCATGATCCTTTTGGGTGCTGGGACACTCTTACTTCCTGGATATGCCAGGGCCCTGAAATTCCTTGCAGAGTCCAGGATGTGAACCTAGCGCAGCACTTCCTCTTAGGCTCTGACCTCCTTTTTGGTTTCAGTGCCAGGAAGTGGGGGGTCTGGATGCCTGATGGTCTGGACACAGCCCTCTCTTCCCGAATCTCAGCGAGTCTGTTTCTGGTCCCTTGCATGTTTCTCCATCCTCTCCAGTCTCTGCTGCACTTTTCCAGCACCCTATCTCTGCTCTTCCACTTTTCTCCCTCCTTCTTCTAGAAACTCTTGGAATTGTCCAGGGCTAACTTTAGATTTGAACCACATACCTTCCCTGAGGTGCTGAACAGAGAGCTATGCTATTAGCTTGATTAAAGAGAAAAGGAACTATGGGGAATTCTCTATGTTTACTGATTAATATGTCCAAAGATTTTCTAGCTACATGAGGGAAATTGAACACGATACTCTGCAGATTATTGGGAATGGGCTGTATTACTGCTTGTCAGTTCCTGGGCAGCTCATTTTGCAGTTCTGTGCCTCAGTTTCCTCATTTGCAAATACATTTTTGCCAACTCTCTAAGCCCCAGGCACTGTTATGAAGATGAAGGGATGAAGAGATATTAAAGTGTTTTGAGAAAAGAAAAAAAATTATATATAAAAATACTATAGATGTCTGGAATTAGCAAATGAACCAACCCCCCCTCAGGACTCAGAGAACTGCTTGAAAATCTTGTATTGGCTGTAGTATTTTGATATTGAATTTGTAGAAAAATATAATCACTGAGGAGAGGATGAGAGATGGAAAGAATGAAAACAAAACCTCATACAAAAAGATAATAATGATGTTTCTCATCTCAAAACCATCTCCAAATTGCCTATTTTCCTCCCATCAAACAATTGATGGGCAATGAGATTGTGCTTATTTGCAGTTAAAGCTATTGCAATGCTGACAATTAAATGTATATGCGGAACAGATATATTGAATTTGTAGAAAAATATAATCACTGAGGAGAGGATGAGAGATGGAAAGAATGAAAACAAAACCTCATACAAAAAGATAATAATGATGTTTCTCATCTCAAAACCATCTCCAAATTGCCTATTTTCCTCCCATCAAACAATTGATGGGCAATGAGATTGTGCTTATTTGCAGTTAAAGCTATTGCAATGCTGACAATTAAATGTATATGCGGAACAGAATAATGGAGCAGTCCCATTTTTATCACCAGAGTTAGCCATTTTCTCCACAGGGCACAAGGAATGTGTGAGAGAGCTCTGCACCCGACACGGTTTACATGTAAAATTCATCTTTGTAGACTTGGAAGTGCCTTGGTGGGGTCAGAAGTTTGCACTGGGTCACGGCGGGTCTGCTGATCTCTGCAGAGTCACTGCTGGCTGCTCTGATCTTGGCTCCATTCCTCTCCTCCTCACTCCTTTGATTCACTGAAGAAATTGCTGACCCGCAAGAGTCCTTCATGGCTGCTATCAGCCTCAGGCTGAGGGTGTTTTCCACTTTGGAGATTTCTCCACCCATGACCTTGAGACTATAGCCCTTCACATTGGAGACTAATAGTGGTCACAAATGCAGCAACCATGGGGAAGAGGGAGTAGAGAAGATACTGTTGATAAACCTGGGTTCATCAGCTCCTGTGACAAACAGTTGCTTCCTACCGCTGAGCTCCTGTTTCTTTTTTGTTCTACCTGAAAACTTGCTTAGGTGCTGCTCAGATTTGCTTCACCACTGTAGATCAACCTAGAAATATGTCTGTGGAAGTGACATAGTCGAACAGTGGAGCATCTCAGTCGCTAGGGAACAAGTCAGTGTCTCCATGTCCCAGCCTCCCATCTTTCATTGCAGTGGTCCTCAGAAAGTAGCCTTTGGACCAGCAACCTCAGTGTCACCTGGGAACTCGTTAGGGATGCAGACTCTTGGGCCCCACCCTAGACCTTCTCAGTGGGAAGCTGGGAATGGAGCCCCATCATTGGTGTTAACAAGCCCTCCAAGAGATGCAACTGAGTGGTCACATTTGAGAACTGCTGTCTTAATGGGATGACTCTGAGCTGGCTTCCACACATTTTCTCAGGTGGTTTAGATGGTTGAGCCCCAGTTTCTCACGTGGTTAGCTGGCCAATACCATACCCTTCACTGACTCTTGTTCCTTCCCCGTCACACATTCCCTACTTCCTCATTTGTACTTCTGAGGATCACCTCCCCAATAAACTGCTGCCTCCAAAGCCTCTTCTCAGGGTCTGCTTTCGGGACATAACAAACTCAAGACAAAAACCACCTGCTGGAGGCCTACCAAGTGTAGGGTGCTTTGTATACATAATCTCACTTAATCATCACAGATGAGGAAACTAAGACTCAGCAAAATCAGTTAGGCTGTCCGGAGTCACCCTGGACGAGGGGTAAAGTCAGCTTTTAAATCTCTTCCTGTCTGACCCCAGAGCCCACACACATTGACCACTGCAAAGCCAAACAACTCATACTGGTTAATAGCGTGAATTCTGGGGTCAAATATTTGTGTGTTTGGAAACCAATCCTACTGCTTCCTGATTATTTCAACTGGGAGAATTTTCTTCACTTCTCTGAACCTTAGTTTCTTCTGTGCAGGGACAATGTTGGCCACCTCCCAGTACACACACCATAGTATTCATAATACTGTGTACACAGGACACTGAGGCGGTTAAATATTTCATTTGATCTTTACAATACATTGAGATAAATGTCCTTTTCATCTTCATTTTAAAGAGAAGGTAGCTTGGGTTTGCTTTCCCAATTCTCTGCTAGTGGGTCTCTGAAAACCTTCAAACAGTTCTTGCTTAGTACAAATATGAGTGTGTTACAGTTCATCAGGAACCTTCTGGTGAGAGGAACACCAGGAGGAAAGTCAGGAGCATCATGTGAGTTTAGCTGGTAGCTGGCAGGAGCACCGTTAGCAGGGGACTTAGCACCGCTGTTTATTCCAATAGAACCATGAGCCCAGGAAGGAGCGATAGGAGTTGGAACTGCAAGTGACCTTCAACATAACCTAGTGTTGTTTTTGTTCAGTTGCCAAGTTGTGTCCAACTCGATGTGATCCCATGGACAGCAGCACGCCAGGCTTCTCGGTCCTTTGCTGTCTCTGGGAGTTTGCTCAAACTCATGTTCATTGTGTTGATAGTACACTAACCATTGACCTAGTGTAACTGCCTGAATTTATGAGTGAGGAAGAAGATACAGAGAATGAAAGCCGTTTGATCAAGGTGCTGTTTAGAGCAAGCCTCAGTGGGACTGTGGGAAAGATATACCAGGAGGGCATCCTGGCTCTTTTTCTTGGCTTGTATCTAGGTCACGATACCTGCTTCTACTGGGTTGGTAATAACAGTTATCAAAAATCCCAACATGTCAAAGAGCAGATATTGATGGCTACAAAACTACTTTTACTGCCCTCATTCCCACCTCTAAAATCATTCTAAAAAATAACTCCTGGAATTCAAAGGGCCCAAAAACATCACTCACATGAGCCTCAGTGCTTCCTGTTATAAACTAGACACCATGATATCAATTCCTTTTCAGGGTGTCCAGAAGTTCTTTTTTCCCCCTGAAAGAGAGTCTAGTGGCTTCTTTCTACTTTTCCCCAGCCATTCAGAGACTTGGTAAATTCTCCAGAATTTCCCCCAAATAGAAGAGAAGTAGGTGACCTGAAGCTCAGCAGAGTCCTGTCTCATTGTTATGCTCAGAGGTTTTGAGCCGATATCCAATGCCCAGCTCTGTCTGATGAGAGCCTGATTCCTAGAAGGGCCACATCTGTTGGTCACATTGATGGGTGACCCCTGGAGGGGGGCCAGCAGCAGGCATGCTGGTTCCCTGCAAACACTGATCAGGCATCTCCCCTCTTTCAGACAGGCAGGATCATAGGATAGAGAGGTGCCAGCTGCTCCAAAAAACAACAGGACCCTATCTTCCCATGGCCCAGGCAAAGTGTGCTCAAACTCAGTCCATCCCAGTTACCTTCCTCACTCCCTTTTGGGTCTTGAGCAATAACAAAGTTTCCAAAATACTCCCAGGGCCAGGTTTACTTCAGTTGGGTTGTCAAAGCCTAATGAATTTGTTCTAAATCAGGATATAAGTTGGAACTGCAGCATTGAAATTATTAATTTAGTTATGTGCTGTATAGAGCTATAAAATACACTGAAAATGTAAAGATGGTTAAAGCGTCTTATCCATATTAAACAAAGTCACTGAAATTTGAAATATACTTCTACTAACAAAGAATAAAAAATATAATATTTCTAGACATAAGCATATATTATGTTATATATATCATCAGAAATCTCACTGGAGAGAGGGGTAAGGAGCTGTAAGGGTGTACTTTAGCTGGTATGGGGGTGGGGTTGGTCACGATATGAAATATTATTAGATGCAAACAAAGTAAGAGCCATTTATGGCTTCACTATTTATAAATGTGACCAACCCTTCTTGAATCCATTTCTATTTCCTGCCTGCACCTTCTCCTGGGGGTAATGAATTCCACAAATTTATTACCTGCTGTGTGAAGTAATACTCCCGTCAAGCACACCGGGAAACCAGCTCTTCCAACCAGGCAAGGTGAGTGAACTCCCTGCCAGTGATTTCTGCTTATTAAGTGTGGCAGGGCCATTTGTGAGGCGGAGGAATTTTCTGACAAATTGTGTCATTGTGATGCATCATTCTCCTAAATTATGTGACTATGCAGATTTAGGAAGCTTGAGCAATTGGTGTAATTTTATCTTACGGCCACTGAATTGTATTTCCATCTTTGGAATGACTGCCAGAGAGCATAGAGAAAATTTATGGCACCTGTAGCTTGTGGGTAGGGTTTCATAGTCTGCATTTTCTTACTAGTCTCATTTCTGACCCTACTTTGTGTTTTTCCTTTCCTTTTTCCCCTATACTACTTTGAATCTGTGTTATCTTACTGTATTGTATGTATATTCGTGAAGCACAGTAAACCCTTTTTGAATGTGAGATGAGGAATTGACAAAGATGCACACAGATGCACACAGACATGTACAGGCTGAGGGAGAGAGGGACATGGAGAAGAGTTTAGGAAAAAAGAGAGGGAGACATGGATGAGGATGGAGAGGAATCCAGGAGGGGAGCCTCGACTAATGTAGACTTCCATGTGAGATTTATGGAATTTCTGTGACTACTCACCTCATAAACATCATCAGTAGACCATTCTCTGTTGATTGTTCCAAAGTTTCATGTTCAGTTCATTGATCTCTGAATATTAGCCAGCAAGTAATATAATACATTAATTACTCAAACAACAAAAGTCATCGATGGTCCTGTAGAAGCATAAGACATGCATCATATTCCAGTTTTTTAAAAAAAGTTGTTGGATTTATTTAGGTTTTAGCTCAAAAAAAAAAAGTTCAGCTGCAGAAAATGGCATCTCATCTGAGGCTTTGAAACTGCAAATCTCACAAGAGCAGTTCCAGGAAGAAAAGGTGCTATGTGTAGATCGGATTCAAAGAAGGAGGTGGGAGTCTAAACAGTGAGGCTGTTTAGATTAAGCTTTCTTTGATAAAGTAGTTCTGTATCGTTTCAGTCTCCCTTGCCTTTCCTCTGCTTATTTATTCATTTTTTTGGCTGCACTGTGTCTTTGTTGCTGTGCTCAGGCTCTCTAGCTGCAGTGCGTGGGCTTAGCTGCCCTGTGGCATGTGAGATCTTAGTTCCCTGACCAGGGATCAAACCCATGTCCCCTGCATTGGAAGGTGGATTCTTAACTACGGGACCACCAGGGAAATCCCACTCATTGTGATTTTCTTTCCTGATCCTTTTCTTCCATTGGGTCCTCAGCCCTATTAATCAGACTTCTCTCGTTCCTTCAAGCTTAAGTGCCAGGCCACCCCCTTTTGATGTCCCAAGAAACTCAGTCCTGTCCACTTTATTGTGAAGGGCACTTTGGCTCCCTGCAGCCAACTAGACTCTAGGCCTTCCTTTTCCTATTCAGAGATTTATCAATGTGCAACAAAACTCATCTTACTGGTCATGACCCTTGTTTGTAAACAACAGAAATTGACTCTGGCTAATCTAAGCAGGAAAGGAATCTGTTGGAAGGCCATAGTAACCCTCAGAATCAAAGGAGAAGTATAGAATTTGGATCAGAAAATGGGCAGGATCCAAAGAAAGCTTAGCAAGTAAGAATGCTGCCAAGGTCACACACAAGAGTGGTCTGGTTGGAATGCTCCCGTGGGTACCACTGAAGATGCACAACTTGCTGTCGGTAGTACCGCTGCCCCCATATGCAATGTGACAGCTGCTGCATCCTTGATTCCATTATTGCAAATGTGTGCTTAGTCACTCAGTCATATCCGACTCTGTGAACCCATGGACTATAGCCTGCCAGGCCCCTCTGTCCACAGGGATTCTCCAGGCAAGAATACTGGTGTGGGTTGCCATGCCCTCTTCCCCAGGGGATCTTCCCAACCCAGGGATCAAACCCAGATCTCCCACATTACAAGCAGATTCTTTACCATCTGAGCCACGAGGAAAGCTCATTGTTGCAAACAGTTTCTGTCTTTAAATATTGAAGGTGTGATTAAAAAACACAGACTGGACTGGCCTAGCCTGGGTCATGTGATTGATGGTTAGAGAGTGGGGACAGGAAACAGGCCCTCCTCCACTGCTGTAGGCCCTGCCTCCTACCAAGTATCCTACCATGGGGGGATTTACCCCAACGTGCAAGGAAATACTGAACACAGGGAACCGAAAAAGGGGAAATGTCCCATGAAGTCTTCAGTTCTAGTTCTCATCATGTAGCGTTACATGGGGCCCTGGAGTATTTATCCATTACTCTGAACGAGATCCGAAGTTGTTTGTAGGTTTAAATGAGATGGTGAACATTACCTACCTTGTATTTAAGAATTATTTGGATTCTATGTTGAGAATAGATTTCAGGGACACAGAAGAAAAAGGAAGGGAGACCAGTTGGGTCTTTCTTTAAACTTTCTGTGAGAAGGGCATCCTGTTATTCTGTTGGGATTTCTAACAGTGTGATATGCCTCTTTCGAATTCTGGTGCTGGAGAAGATTCTTGAGAGTCCCTTGGACAGCAAGGAGATCAGATCAGTCAATCCTAAAAGAAATCAACCCTGAATATTCTTCGGAAGGTCTGATGCTGAAGCTGAAGGTCCCATACTTTGGCCACCTGAAGAGAAGAGCCAACTCATTGGAAAAGACCTTGAGGCTGCGAAAGATTGAAGGCAGGAGGAGAAGAGGACAAAGAGGATGAGATGATTGGATGGCATCATCGCTGATTAAATGGACATGAACTCGAGCAAGCCCCGGGAGATGGTGAGAGACAGGGAGGCCTGGCACGTTGCAGTCCGTGGGGTCACCAAGAGTCGCACGTGTCTTGCTGACTGAGCAGCGACATGGTCCTCTACCCGACTACTCTCCTCTCTACCCAGGCTTTTTTATTGACTTTCAAGTATGATGTGCCCCATTTGAAAATAGCCATTTTGCATCTGCTTTCACTGACCTTTGATGATTTCCGTGCACTTTTGGCCAGGTGCCAGTCTGGCTGTAGGAATCAGTGTCTTAGGCAGTCAGGCCTGCCATCTTGGATATGGACTAAATGGGTGAAAAGGATCTTTCGGCATCAGCTCAGCCAGCAAAGAAGCAGATCTTCCCCTACACGTAGACGTGACGGATGACCATTTTGGAGACATACAGTCTCTTTGCTGCTTGCCTCATGGCTCCCCTTAGTTCAGCAATGATTTGAGAACCTTCCAGTTCAGGCGTTTTAAAACAGCCAAGTACCTGTGAATTATTGTTTGCATAATATTTAACTCCAAGTATACATTTTACCCTGAGTCCCTTGGCTGGCTTCCCACCGGCTCGGCTTCGTCTGTGCGCTGACTGAGCAAATGAAAATGGACCTGACTTCCCACAAGTTCTGTCCTTTCTCCCAGCGTCGGCTCTGCTCATTCTCTTCATTGTGTCCTTCCTTCATTTGCCGAATTGGCCTAGTCTCTGGATGGTAAGAAATGTGACCTTCATAAGAATCTCATTAGCTTTCACATTAACTTACTGTTCCCCAAGTTTACACTCTCAACAAATATTTATCCCCTTGGGTTTTTATCTTCAGAACTACCCTGAGAGAAGTAGACAGAGAGCCAGTGGCCTTGTTTGGATGGCTTTTTAAGATTTCCCTTTATTTCTCTTTGACTATACCTCTTTTCAAGGCTTCCCAGGTGGTGCAGTGGTAAAGAATTCACCTACCAATGCAGGAAACACAAGAGACAGGGGTGGGGGTGGGGGTGTTGGTGAGGAGTTGGATCCATTGAGGGGGGGCTATAGTCTATGGGGTGGCAAAGAGTTGGAAATGATTGAGCTGACTAAGCACACGGCACGTACCTTTCTTCTACTCTCTTTAAGAAACCGTTTACTCTCTTATGTGGCCCAATTTTACATGAACTTTATTTTTTAGAAAATAATGGAATGAAATAATGGAGTTGGGAATATATAGAGAAGGGAGTTCAAGTATTAGTTAGCTGATAAATGTTGGTTTGATTTGATGGTTTTTCTTTTACTGGCAATGCTTTGGTAATACTTTTCTTAGATGGGCCCTACTTGTTAAGTGACAAAAGAGATTGTGAGAGAAAGCCTCAATTATTTGGGGACAGAGAGAAGAAGATACTAAACAATGGCTTAAAAATTTCTGCTTACGTGACTCTGAGCCAGGAAAACAGAGAGACCAGAGGTAGGCCCCATTTTTGCCAGAGTGGGTTTCTAGCAGTTCTCATGAAGGGAATTTCATTTCCCTCTTTGGGCTTGCATTCTAAGAGTGGGACGTAAAGAACAGCCATGTAGGGAATTCCCTGGTGGTCCATTGATTAGGACTCGGTGCTCTCACTGCCGTGCCTGGGTTCTGTCCCTGATTGGGGCCCAGAGATCCCACAGGCCAAGCAGCACAGCCAGAAAAAAAAATCCATTATTTGAAAAAAAAAAAAAAACCCAAAGCAGCCCTGTACATGGTCCTCGATATTTACAAAGGAAAATAAATTATTAAATCAATTTAATGATTTAAGATAAAATTACATTTAAACTTATAGAAAATATACAAAAATATACTGTCTCTTTTTACAATGGAAAGGCCTACAAACTACTACAAAACACACGTAACTTATCAAATATGAACCTACTGCTTCGTAAATGACTACAGACTTGTCTGTTAATTCCTTCATTTTTTAACAGTTAATACTTATTTTGTTTGCTTTTTTATTATTTAGAAGAGTTATTCAAGTAATTTTGATAACTTAAGAAACTGGTTGCAGGGACATGAACCAGGAAGAAAAGGAGATGTCTAGGCATCTATCCTGGGATAAAGTCATTTCCACCAGCCCCAGAGCTATTCCTCAAGCAGCCTTGCAGTAAATCATTGCTTTGTGTTGTGGACAACAGTGATGGTTTGTCTTCCATGGAAAACTATGTTTACAAATAGAGGCCTTGCTTTCTTTCAGGCTATAGTGGGGCACTTCACCTTCTTCCAGCCTTTAATGCCTCAGTTGGTTCTGCCCTGTTGCAGAGACTGCTGCATTTTCTTTGCCGATAACACTCTATATCACTTATTTATTCTGTCTCCGCTGCCACCACCATTCCTATCCTAGAAAAGCACAGTAGCCTCCTAAATATCTTCCTGTATCTACTCTTGCTCACCTTTAAGCTCCTTAGTCATGGTTATCTTCAAAGACATAGGTAAGATAATGTCATTCCCTGGTTGAAATCCTCCAATGGCTTTCCACGTAACAGAGGATAAAATGGGAATTTTCTACTGCAGCCCATCAGACGCTACACAGTGGGACCTTCCCTCTCTCTTCCCACACTGTTCTGCTGCCTGGCTCACTCTGCTCAGCCCACTGGCCCTTTTTTAGTGTCAGGATTCACCAAATTCCAGGGCTTCCCCAGTGGCTCAGTGGTAGAGAATCCATCTGCAATGAAGGAGACACAGGAGACATGGGTTTGATCCTTGGGTCAGGAAGGTCCTCTGGAGGAGGAAATGGAAACCCACTCCAGTGTTCTTTCCTGGAAAATCTCATGGATGGAGGTACCTGGTGGGCTGTAGTCCAACGGGTCACAAAGAGTCGGACACGAATGAGACGCATGCACATTTCACCAACTTCCTCTCCATCTTAGGGAGATGCATCTTAGCATCTGCACTGCTGTTTCTTCTGTCCCTGGGCCAGGAACTTTCTTCTTCGGGTTATTTGTGTGGCTGGCTCCTTCTCAGCCTTCAGGTCTCAGCTTAAGTTACCTCTTTGGAGCATCTTCTCTGGTCCTCTCATGGCTCCTGTTCTCTGTTGTTTTCCTGCTTATTTCCTTCTTAGTGCATATTACAGGCAGTAATTATTTGGCTGATCTGCCTGTTTATTCTATTGCCTATCTCCCACTAGACTGAAATGGTAGCTGGTAAGTTTTATAGAGTACTTGCTATGTGCCAGGCAGTGGTGTTTAACATGAATTAATTTGTTCATTATAATGATCCTATGAAGTAAAGTACTCTATGATCACCAGTTTACAAATGGAGAAACTGAGGTACAGAGAGGTGAAGTGTCTTGCTCAATGTTGCACAGGCTGGAAAGTGGCAAAGCCAAGATGTGAATCCAGGTGGCCCAGCTCCAGTGCTCCCCCTTCTCACCTCAGTGCCCTGTTGCCTCCGTGATGGCATGTTACCTTTTGACTGTTTGTGCCCAGTGCCAGCAGGGTGTCTGTTGTGTGCTGTGATGAGGACAGTTGTCCCTGTTGGGTAGGTGAGAATCAACCATCTCCAGTAAACCGCTGAGGCAGGGCAGAGGGAGAGATGAGCTTCCTCTGTAAGGAGGTATAATGGTTGGGAAGGAAAAGTGACTGAGCCAGCTCAGTGTCCATCACTCATTTCTCTGAGACCTCAACCTCTACCGCTCCTACCTGAGGCCCCATGTGGAGCAGGGGTGTGCAAATTAGTGGTAAAAAGATGATTGACCCGCAGGTGTGTAAGAAAATGGTGGCACAAGCTATAGTATTTTGGGGCACATTTAACAGAGGATATCAGCTTTCTCTGGTCTCCTGCTCTCCTCCTTTGCTACGGACCACCATCATGAAGACTTGGGGCATCAGTGGAGCTGCCAGAAAGTGGCAGCAGTGATTGATGGAGGTTCTGGTGAGGTCACGTGAGACAGAGAGTTCCTGTAGGCTGAGTGAGTCATCTGTCAGCACTTTCCTGCACACATTTCACTGTGTGTATGTGTGTGTGTGTATCTGTGTTTACCTATATTTATAGAGTCTGAGATCTAGCATTAAAAGTCAGGACTAGATTCATTCATTGGCCTTGAATTAATATTGTTAATATGACTTCAGTGATGCCACTGCTGGTGAAAGTGAAAAGTGTTAGTTGCTCAGTTGTGTCTGACTCTTTGCCACCCCATGGACTGTAGCCCACCAGGCTCATCTGTCCATGGGATTCTCCAGGCAAGAGCACTGGAGTGAAAGACATTTCCTTCTCCAGAGGATCTTCCCCACTTAGGGATTGAACCTGGGCCTCTTGGATTGCAGGCAGATTCTTTACCATCTGACCTACCTTCTTTCACTCTATAAACATCTATTCAGTAGATACTTATTGGCAGCAGACACTGCCAATTCCGTAGACACTGTTTCAGGCACTGTGATAAGTGCTGTTGATAGTGAGTATCAATGATCCTTGGCTTTGGGGAGCTTACAGTGGAGCTTAAAATATAGAAGATATGAACCTGTAAATAATTAATTACAAAAATGTGATAAGTTATAAGGTAGAGGGAAGTACAGAGTGCTTTGGGATTCCCGAGAAAGCAGCACTTAATTCAGACTGAGGACATGAGGTGAAGGGCAGAGAAAATATCCCAGAGGAAATGACAGTTGATCTGAGTCTGGACATGTGAGCAAACTTGAACAGACAGGGAAGAGGGCGAGGGAAGAGGGAGACAGTCTGAGCAGATGCACCAGTGCGAAGAGTCACTGGGGAATGAGAGGGGGTGGGAACCAGAAGCGTGGACAGAGGTGGGAGAGTGATGCTGAGATGTGACACCTTAGGGTGGGTGGGAGTCAGATCATTGGCACTTTAATGGGTTTAGATTTTATCCTGAGGCAGTGAGATCCACTGAATTGTTTTAGACAGAGAAATGCTATTATTAGATTATGTTGTAGAAAGGCCAGTGTGGAGAATGGCTTGACAGGGACTGAGATTAAAATTCGAGGCCAGGTAAGAGACTGTTGCAGCAACTCAGATGAGAAAGAAGTGTGAACTGAGGCAAGGTCCGTGGGCTGGAGAGGAAGGAAATGATTCTAGACAATTTAGTAGGTAGAATCCACAGGACGTGGTGACTGTTTGGATGTGGGATTGGGTGGAATGCAAGTTTCTCACTTGGCTGACTTGGTGGTTGGGTGGTGTCATTTACTTAAATAGGAACTAGAGAAGGGGGAATAATATGTGTGTGTGTGTGTGTGTGTGTGTGTGTGTGTGTGTGTGTGTGTGTGTGTTTAGAGAGAGAATTTCAGTTTTGGACATGCTGAGTTTAGATGCCAGTGGAGATACCTAGTAGGGAGGCCTATAGAACTGGCACATAGCAGGAATTCTTTATGTATTTATCATATGAATGAAAGTGGTAAAGCTCTGGGGTGCAAGGATAGACGTGTTAGTCATCACTGCACCTTATTATCTTCATGATCATATAGATGGGAGTTGCTTTCATGGGAGCTGCTAGAGTGATCTAGCAAGAGTATACAGCCAAGAGATGAGGTCTCACGTCATAATTTAAGGCATCAGGAACAGTAGCCTGAAAAGGAGACATAAGGAGTTTTCAGAGGTAGGAGCAACTCCAGGAGAGAGAAAGGACCAGGGAGTCAGTGGGCCAGAGGCCAGAGAAGGAGCCGTAGCTGATGGAGAAAAGTCAGGAACTGGAAAGGCAGAGCTGGAAAGCTCCCATCCAGGTTCCCAGTTGCAGAGACATCGGCCAGAGAAGTTTAATGCTGAACTTTCACTTGTGCCAGGCACGTGTGATATACCACGCATACAATGGCACACATATGCTTCAGCTGGGCTTCAGTGAAGTGACAGCTGAATCCAGATTGTGTTGAACTGATGAAAGGACAGTTGGTGAGAAGGTGGAGAGACAGGTATAGCGGACGCTCCTCTGGGAGGTGTCTGGGGGGTGAGGAAAGAGAATGATGAGAATCAGAGGGATGTTGTCTCCAGAGAATTTCCCCTTCTCTTCCCTTCCCTTTACATTTCTTTTTTTTTTCATTTCCTCCTTCTTTCCCTCCCTCCCTCCCTCCTTGACAGGGTAAGTTCCTGGAGGAAATGGGAAAGGTTGGGATGGATGGAAAGATTAATCCTGGATAAGAGGAAAAACTCATGATGGAAACAGAGGTGTGGTTAAGAGTGGAGATGAATCTTGTTATTTATCTATTTTATGTATTGTAGTGTGTCTCTGTTAACCCCAAACTCCTAATTTATCCTACTTTATAGCACAGGAAACCATCTTCAATATCTTCCATAATGGAAAAGAAGCTGTGAAAGGTATATGTAATTAAATCACTTTGCTGTACAGCTGAAACGAACACAACATTGTAAATCAACTATACTTCAATTAAAAAATTAAAAAAGAGAAAGTAATTCAAAAGATTAAAAAAAAAAAAAGAGTGGCGGCAAAAAGGTGGCTATCGGGTAAAGAATGAAAGGGTTTTTTTCCCTAATGTCCTTATTTCTGTCCCTGCCCAGGAGGCAGGGTGATGGTGAGACAGGGGACTTAAAAAGGGAGAGAAAGCTTAGAAATTGTTGAAGTAAGGAATGGGAATGGGACTCACTGAAGGACTGCAAAGCACCACAGGAAGTGGAGACTCTTGACTTTATGCCTCATCGCTCTACCACAATGTATGTGTGTGTGTGTGGTTCTCCCTCTAATGGTCCAGACGTGGATTGGAGAGGTGGGGAGGGGCGCTGAGCCAACCTGGGGATTCACTCAGTATGTCTGACAGACTCTTCAAAGTCTAATCCTTAGGTAAGACTCTCAAAGACGAGTTGAAAATAATTGCAAGCATACTGCCAATTCGTAGGACTAAAACTTTGCTGAAATAATAGAGTACCTCACTCTGTTCAAATCCAAAAAACCCAGCTACTGGGTCATCGCTTTAAGACAGCCAGATGGTAGAATTCAACACAGACGGCTGGAAAACCCAGAAAGTGAATGGGTAAAAGTGAGTGGTGAGGTGACTCAATTGGGTAGGAAGAATGAACTAGAAAGCAATGACAGGTGGGGATCTGGCATTCTTATAATTACTTATGATATACATTAACTTGCTTTGTGGAGGCACCGAAATATTCCCTCCAACCCCAACCCTGAGTTTTCAGCTCTATAATAAAGAGGATCTGATGAGAAAAGTAACACAGCCAGGGAAACGTCATAGACTCAAGGGCACAGCCATTGAAGATGAAACTCGTCTAGCTTTTTTAGGAATTCATCAAGTAGGAAGAAAGACTGGGGGACTCGTTTTTTTTCCCCCAGCTTTATTGGGATATAATTGACAAATAAAATAATAATATACTTAAAGTGTACAGCATGATGATTTGACATATGCAAATATTGTGAAAAGAGTCCCATGATCTACTGTCTTAGCAAATTTCAATATACAATAACTATTATTACCTGTAATCACCATGCTGTGACAGCAGCCTCAGAATTTTGTAATTGGAGCTTTGTACCCTTTGACCAACTTCTCTCCATTTCCTTCACTTCCTCAGCTCCTGGCAACCACATTCTATTCCCACTTTCTGTGAGTTTGACTTTGTGGAAAATAAAAAAAAGTGTCCATATATAGGCTTCCCAGGAGGCGCTAGTGCAGGAGACGCAAGAGATGCAGGTTCGATTCCTGGGTCAGCATGTCCACATATAAGTAATGGCATACAATATTTGTCTTTTTCCATCTGACGTTTCACTTAGCGTATTGTCCTTCGGGGTCATCCATGCTGTCACAAATGGCAGGATTTCCTTCTTTTTTGAGGATGAATAATATTCCATTGTGTATATGTACATTTTAAAATCCATTCATCTCACCGAGGAAACCAGAATTGAAAGAGACACGTGTACCCCAATGTTCATCACAGAACTGTTTACAATAGCCAGGACATGGAAACAGCCTAGATGTGCATTGGCAGATGAATCGATAAGAAAGCTGTGGCACATATACACAATGGAATATGATTCAGCTATTAAAGAGAATGCATTTGAATCAGTTCTAAAGAGGTGGATGAAACTGGAGTCTATTATACAGAGCTAAGTAAGTCTGATGGAGAAGGAAAAGGCAACCCACTCTAGTGTTCTTGCCTGGAGAATCCCAGGGATGGCGGAGCCTGGTGGGCTGCCGTCTAAGGGGTCACATAGAGTCAGACTGGAGAAGACAATGGCACCCCACTCCAGTACTCTTGCCTGGAAAATCCCATGGACGGAGGAACCTGGTAGGCTACAGTCCATGGGGTCTCTAAGAGTCAGACATGACTGAATGACTTCACAAGTAAGTCTGAAAGAAAAACACCAATACAGTATACTAACACATATATACAGAATTTAGAAAGATGGTAATGATGACCCTATATGTGAGACAGCAAAAGAGACACAGCTGTAAAGAACAGACTATTGAACTCTGTGAGAGAAGGTGAAGGTGGGATGATCTGAGAGAATAGCATTGAAACATGTATATTATCATATGTGAAATAGATCATCAGTCCAGGTTCAATGCATGAGACAGGGTGCTCAGGGCTGGTGCACTGGGATGACCCCCTGAGGGAAGGGATGGGGAGGGAGGTGGGAGAGGGGTTCAGGATGGGGAACACATGGATACCCATGGCTGATTCATGTGAATGTATGGCAAAAACCACCACCACAATATTGTAAAGTAATTAGCCTCCAATTAAAATAAATAAATTAAAAAAAAACAAAAACCAAAGACATGCATTAAGCACAAGTTAAAAAAAAAAACCATTCATCTGCTGAGGGACCCTTAGTTTTTTCCATATTTTGGGTATTTTGAGTAACAATGCAGTGAATACGGGGTGCAGATATCTCTTTGAGGTGGTGATTTCAGTTTCCCTGGATATATATGCAGAAATGGGATTTCAGGGACTGTAGCCCACCTGGCTCCTCTGTCTATGAAATTCTCCAGGCAAGAATACTGGAGTGGGTTACCACTTCCTTCTCCAGTGATTACTGTTAAGAGCCAAAAAGCTTATAGCTGTATTTACTGGTTTTATATCCTTCTGCTCACCTCAGCAGAGAACTGGGCTGATGATGTCATTTCTCATATAAACTCCAAGAAATTGACACTGTATCTGACTGCCTAGTAAAATGACTTCCATCAATCATTATCCCTGCCTAATAGCATTACAATGTTAGTAACGAATGTTCTCGCCAAAGACTTGGGATTTTTAATATAGTTAATCGTTGGTCTGTGGCTGTAGGTTCCCTTCCCTTCAGCCCCCAGCTGAAATCTTGTTAATTCTCAGAAGCTCTATCTGAAACGACCAAGTGGAAGGCCTTTGGGGGAAGCGCACAGTGAACTGTTGAGTAGCATTGCAGTAGGTGGCGCTCTTTCCCCTGAATCCAAGCCAGTTTCCAGTGCCGCTGCTGGCCAAAGGCTGTGTCACATTCCGGGAAGCCTGAACTGAAATGAGTACCCAATATTAACACATATATATATGGAATCTAGAAAAAATGGTATTGATGAGCCTATTTTCAGGGCAGCAGTGGAGAGTTAGATACAGAGAACAGACTTGTGGACCCGGGGATGGAGGGATAGGGGAGGAGAGCGTGGGACAAACTGAGAGTAACATTGAAACATATGTTACCATATATAAAATAGACAGCCAGTGGGAATTTGCTGTGTGGCTCAGGGAGCTCAAACTTGATACTCTGAGACAACCTAGAGGGGTGGGATGGGGTGGGAGGTGGGAGGGAGTTTCAAGAGGGAGGGGACATATGTTCAGCTGTGGCTGATTCATGTCGCATGGCAGAAACGAATACAATATTGTAAAACAATTATCTTTCAATTAAAAATAAAATAATAAAAAAGAACTGAAATGAGGACCTGCCTGAAATCTATCAAAAGCCAGATTTCCCCTCAAGCCTCACAGTACGGATTGTTGAATTGCAAGCAGTGATTAGCTATGTGGATAGATTAATAAATCTAGAGAGCATTTATACACATAGCTTCAAAATTCAATTTCAGCCAAGGTAAAGCCTTAGCTCCCTATTTCTTAGAGCATTCTAGATAGAGATGCAGTTTCATCCATCTAAAAAGACAGAATTTATTCTGACATATATGAAACCTAAGATGCAACTTATCTTAATACACAGTTTAGTTTTCATAAGATTTCTTGTTGCCTTTCACAGGCCTGGGTGCCAGCTTCACAACCTGGCCATGCCCTATTTGAGAGATTACATTTTACCAAGTTTCAGCAAGGCTACATATAAACCTGTCTATAATAAATTCACTATTTGCAAACCATTGCTCAATTTCTGTTTTGAATTCTCCCTATTTTTCTTTTTTTACCCTTCTTTTTTCCAGTTTCACCATTGTTTCGTGTTTCTAACTCTACTATCAGGCAGGAAGTCTGGGTTAGGGGTGATGTCAGTCTAGTGGGGAATGAATTGATTAAGAATCCAGATTTTATGTGTACAGTTAGCACTATTAAAAGATGAATCTTTTCCATCATGGCCCCTGGTGGCTCAGATGGTAAGGAGTGCACCTGCAATGTGGGAGACCCAGGTTTGATACCTGGGTAAGGAAGACCCACTGGAGAAGAGGATGGTTTCCCAGTCTGGTATTCTTGCCTGGAGAATTCCACAGACAGAACAGTCTGGTAGGCTACAGTCCATGGGGTCGCAAAGAGTTGGACATGACTGAGCAAGTAACGTGCGCGTGCACACACACACACACACACACACACGCACATTCCATGTTCATTGTAGAAGGGTTAGAAAATATACTTAGGAAAAAGGAAAACCCAAATCACCAAAATGCTAGCATTTTGGTTTATTTACTTTTAGACCCCTTGTGTGTTTTTTTCTCTGCTTAGATAAATCCGCTCCCCCTCCCCCCACACCAATTAGGCTGTCAAAGTTCTGGTAGGAAACAATAGCACCCTGCCTAGGGACTATTTTCAAAGGTGGGGCACGGTCAGGAAAACTGATAAGGTCCCCGGCTATGGTGGGGAGCTGTTCTTACTCCTTGACCTGACAGTTCTAAAATGGGGAGGCTAATGGGTGGGAAGGATACAACCCATCCTTGCCCTTCAGCTTCCAGTAGAGTTCTGTCAAGGAGGGGCCACAGCAGAAGCGCCAAGGGCTGAGGTAGTGAGGTCAGGGTGTTTATTCGTGGTGCTAATTGCACCCTTGGTGCTAATTGCACAGAAGCAATTCTGGGCCCACCATGATAACAGGATCCTGCCCTTACTCTGAGTTCCGGTAATCTCTCCCTCCCCCAACCCCTTCAGACTCCTTACTCTTACTAGGCCCTCTATGATTCTCTGTGTGTGCACGCTTACTTGCTCAGCTCAGTTGTATTCAGCTCTTGGCGACCCCATGGATTATAAGCTACTCAGGCTCCTCTGCCCACGGGATTTTTCCAGGCAAAAATACTGGCGTGGGTTGCCATTTCCTCCTCCAGGGGATCTTCCTAACCTAGGAATTGAACCCACATCTCCTGCATCGGCAGGCAGATTCTTTACCACTGAACCTCTAGGGAAGGGCAGACTATAGTCCTTGAGGTTGTAGAAGAGTCAGACATGACCTAGCAACTAAAAAAAAAAAAAAAAAAATTTCTGTGTCCCCTGTTAACTTCCCTGAACCCAGCTCTCATCTTTGTAAATAAAAAGTCCCTTTATTAATCTTTTCTCTGGTACCTAGTTTGAGAATGCCATCTGTTGTCTGCCTAGATCCTGACCAGTACCCACAATGTTCACCAGTTTTCACAATTTGTTAATCATTATATATATATATATTACATTCAAAATTTTTTTCTTTTCAATAATAAATCACTGACACATTAAACATTCAAGAACAGAGGTTATAAATTCCATTGTATTTTCAAAATAGGTTGCAAACCTACAAAAGATTCAGCCCCAATTTTGTGCACCTTGGAAAACAAATTCAAATATCTACTGTGGTCCTAAGCAAATAAAATTTTTATTTTTGGAGCAAAAATGATCTTTGGGTGAAGCAGTATTAATCCTCAAAGATAAATATCTTATGTGGGACTTATGTCATTGTAGAACATGAGTTTAAATTTAATGATTTTAACTGTCAGTTATATTTTAATTATTGCTTTTACCTCATTCTCTAATTTTTCCCCTTCTGGAATTCCAGTGAGATGTATTTTTAATCTCCTTACCTCTCCTATCCTCTTTCTTATCATTTCCATCTCTTTATCTCTCATTGCTACATTTGAGATGATTTCTTTACATCTGTGTTCTCCTCAGCCATCTTTAATCTCTTTTATTTGCTGAATTTTACGTTTTCATATCTAGAAGTTCTGTTTGGTTAATTTCAGATCTGTCAGTTCTTTCTATACAGTTCATTAGGGTTCTTTCCTTAAGGTTTTAAGTCTTTCTATCATTTGAAACATAATTATCTCAAAGTCTCTTTCAGGTTATTCTATTATTGACAAAGAAAATTTTCCTTTTTGCAATGATATATTTTGTAATTTTTTATCATGAGCTCATTTCAGCCAGAATATATTTGCTTGTGTGTTTGTGTGTCTTAGAATGTCTTTGTGTTTGGTGGTTTAGAAGGCTTGCTTTCAAACAGTTTTGTGTTTGTTTTTGCTGGGCTTGAACCCTCAAGGGCTTCAACTTGTTTGGGCCCTAGTTTTTACATTAATTTCTTGTGTGAAGATTCCCACAGCATGTGAGTTGTATGAATTCAGACTCCACATATATGTGTGCAACAGGCCTGGACCTGCTGTTTCTGGTGGGAGTTCTCCCTGAGCTGGTGAGTGGAGCTCATCTCCAGCCCCACTGCACTGAGACAGCCTTTCAAGAGTCCTGGCTTTATGCAGGGGTGGGTGGGGGAGGGTTTCCATTGCTACTCTCTGCAGGGTACAACTAAGCTGCTTGCTCCTTTGTGGATGTTAAGCCCCAATCCTGGCTTTATGCTCCTCCTTCATGTCTGACTATTGGAGATTTTCCTTTCTTTTCAGCTCTGTTAGGTGTTCATTTCTTTTGGTTCTTCATTCAGTATTTCTGTGAGCTTTTACTGAAGTGAGGCTCTGTGTTCTGATGCTTTAGTATCCCAACGTATAGGTCATAACTTGGTTTTCTGCCTAATCATTCTGATATGGAAAGACGTCTGTTCTGTATGGTTATCATCTCTAATGACTACTTGACAGAAAGGGTCTCTTGTTGTTCAGTCGCTAAGTCATGTCTGACTCTTTGTGACCCCATGGACTGCAGCATTCCAGGCTTCCCTGTCCTTCACTAACTCCCAAAATTTGGTCGAATTCATGTCTATTGAGTCGGTGAGGCTATCCAACCATCTCATCCTCTGTTGCCCCTTTCTCCTCCTGCCCTCAGTCTTTCCCAGCATCAGGGTCTTTTCTAATGAGTTGGCTCTTTGCATCAGGTGGCCCNCCTTCACTAACTCCCAAAATTTGGTCGAATTCATGTCTATTGAGTCGGTGAGGCTATCCAACCATCTCATCCTCTGTTGCCCCTTTCTCCTCCTGCCCTCAGTCTTTCCCAGCATCAGGGTCTTTTCTAATGAGTTGGCTCTTTGCATCAGGTGGCCCAAGTATTGGAACTTCAGCTTCAGCAACAGTCTTTCCAGTGAATATTTAGGGTTGATTTCCTTTAGGATGGACTGGTTTGATCTCCTTACTGTCCAAGGGACTCTCGAGTCTTCTCTAGGACTATAGTTTGAAAGCATCAATTCTTTGGCACTCAGCCTTCTTTATAGTCCAACTCTTAACATCTGTACATGACTGCTGGAAAAGAAAGAGTCTGAAATAAGTTGTAAAGGACAGTCTTTAGACTTGTACTTGTTGGGTTAACATGTTTTTCCATAACTTATGTTCTGGAACTGGAGCAAGTTACTTGACTTCTTTATGCCTCTATTTCCTTACCTGAAAGTATAGATAATTAAATATACTTCCTTGGCAGCTTTTATAGTGATGCTATAACAAGTTACTACAAATTTGGTGGTTTTCAAGCAACAGAAACGTATTCCCTCTTAGTTCTGGAGGCTGTAAGTATGAAATTAAGGTGTTGGTAGAACCAGACTCCCTCTAGAGGTTCCAGGAGAGAACCTGTTGTTTGTCTCTTCCAGCTCGTGGTGGCTGCAGGCATTTCTTTTTTTCTCTCTTTTAAAACGTTTACTTTTGTATTGGCCTATAGTTAATAACAGTGTTATAATAGTTTCAGGTAAACAGAGAAAGGACTCAGCCATACATATACATGTATGCATTCTCCCCCAAACCCCCTCCCATCCAGGCTGCCACATAACATTGAACGGAGTTCCATGTTCTATAAAGTAGTTCCTTGTTGGTTATTGCAGGCATTTCTTGATCTGTGGCTGCATTGCTCCAATCTCTGCTTCAGCCTTCACATTGCCTTTCCTTCTGTGGGTCCCTTTGCCTGTCTCTCCTTGTGTCTTGATTCCCATGTAAATCATAACTGATGTTAGGCTCAGGGGAACAGTTCTTTCCCTGTGACTATTGCTTTGTGTGTCTCAAGCAGGCACTGGTCCTCGGCTCCCAACAACATTAATACATTCCCTCATTTATTCAATCCTGTAATTCATTTAAAATAGTTAGAGAATTGCTGTGCCAATGCCTGTATAAGAAACAAATGTATTGGAAGAGTTTGGGATTCATTTGCTGCTCTAGTCATCGCTCAGCCTTACCCAAGGCGGCAGGGGTCCAGTCCAACACTGTGCTCACAAGTTACTTGGATTAATTCTTCATTTTGTTTTCATCTTCTTCACTACAGATATAGACTTCACTTGAAATACAGTCAGTTCATTTATTTTAGGCTTTTCTTTCCTCTTCCCATAATTGTTGGTTTCATATTGTTTTCTGAATATGCAGTATATTAACACATTATTGACTAGCAGAAACTAACGACTGTGGCCAGCGATTTGCTCTGTAAGCGAATATTGAAATGCTGGTCAATAACATTCTACTAGCAAAAGACCTATTAATATGTCTCTGGTCAAGAAATTGTTAACATGCTTCCATAAGTCAGAAACATACCAGAGGGTATGCTTAGAGAGATGTCACTCCCTTTTTTATCCCTTCTCTCTACCCCTTTCTCTCCCCTTACACCTTATAAATAACCAAATTTGTTATTTTTGGCTTCATCTGTCCTGTGTTTCTTTTTGTAAATACCAAATACCCTTTCTTATTTCTTTTTCTTTCTTACACAAAATATGCTCTTTTGCTCTTTGAGAAGCTTCTTTCTTAATGGGAAAGGCAAGAAAGAAAGGATGAGATACCACTTCTCACTATTTTCAGAATTCTTTTTAAGTTCGCCTTTATGCCTCTCCCAACACATTTTAAGAGTGAGGGCTCATCTTCTGAGCTGGCTGGAATCATAAGGTGCATATAAATCACTTGGGATCTTGTAGAAAGGCCAGTGTAGTAGGTCTTGATTGTGGCTAAGACTCTATGTTTGGAATAAGCTCCCAGGTGATACTGAGGCTGCTGGTCCTGGGTCACACGTTAGAAGCCAGACCCCAGACAACACGTGGTTGTGACTGCATCACAGGTGGTCACCTTTGGCTCTCAGTGAACTTCAGACCACAGTTTAGAACTCAAAGCACATACTTGTCTAAAACCGTGTCTTGGTCCCGACGTAAATCATAACTGATGTTAGGCTCAGGGGAACAGCTCTTAGTTCCCTGCGTAGTTCGGGGAAGTTTATCTTTGTATGACCAATGCTTCCTCTTGAGGGTGGAGGTGATAGTATGCTGGTGGAGATGCACATGGAATGCATTTTCATGTTTTGGTGAGGTATAACAGATCTTTCTTACTTTATTTCTGTTCTGATTCCCTTCCAACTTATCTGTCCAATGGCTTCATAAATTGCTTTTGTTTTTTTAAGAGAGTCAAGTTGTTTGAGCATGGATGTTAATTATTAAGCAACACACCAACTTTGTTCTAAAAGGAAAAAGATAGGGTGTGACCTATGTTATGGTGTCCTGTGACAAGGGGAATGCCATTTACACCCAGATACTTAGGATCATCTGTGTCTTACTTCTAGTATTTGGGGACAAATACAGTAGTTTTGGGGCTTCCCTGGTGGCTCAGTTGGTAAAGAATCTGCCTATAATCCAGGAGACCTGGGTTTGAATCCTGGGTTCGGAAGATCCCCTGGAGAAGGAAATGGCAGTCCACTCCACTATTCTTGCCTGGAGAATCCCATGGACAGAGGAGCCTGGCAGATTACAGCCCATGAGGTCGCAAAGAGTCGGACACTACTCAGCGTCTAAACCACCACCACCACGGTAGTTTTAAAACATCTCCATTTCCCCATTATTACACTTCTGCCTTCTTACACAGCCACTTAGCTCCTTCTTGGAGCTCTCCTCCAGCCCAGATCTTTTCTGGGAGTCCTTGGGGCCCATTTCAGTTGTGTTCACACTCATACTGCTCATCTGTTTCATTTCCTTGGGGGTTGACACCTGCGTCTCTTTCCTGGACTTCCTCACACAGATCCCACTTATAAAAATACAATAAAACAGATAATCATACTTATCAATAAATAAATATTTGGAGGTGGTCAGCTGCCCACTAGTCCTGCAAATAAACTGCAAATGCCAGTTTGGGCTAATTTTACGTTAATTTACTATTATGACATTGAAAGAGTATTTCATTTATTTTTAGCTTTATTTATTTTATTATCGTTATTTTTTGGTTGTGCCACTTGGCTTGTGGGATCTTAGTTCCCTAACCAGGGATCACACTCAGACCCCCTGCAGTGGAAGCGCAGAGTTCTAATCACTGGACTGTCAAGGAGCTTAAAACTGAGGTAGAGTTGTGTCCAGAAATGTATTGAGCATGGTGTGTTTCATTCCAGGAAAAAGCTGCAGTGGTTATTCTGGGCCTACGGTTTCTAATTAGTGAAACCACTTTGGCACTTCCCACCTCCCTCAACAAACAAAAAATCAAATTTATAATAAGAAGAGCCTGTGCCTTTTCACTCTGGAATGAACCTTAAAGAAGAGAACATACTGAGCCCCCTCTTACTGACTGGGGCTCTTCAGTCCTTTCTGGGCCATAGTCATAATCTAAAATGTATCACATGTCATTTCGACATCATTTAGCACAGCTGTCCATCTGCCAAAGCAGAGCCTGCAAACTGAGCTTCCATGGAGACCAAATCGTCCTCCGTTTAAACATGTCATGTGCGCAGTCAGCTGGAGGTCGCTTGGAAGGGAGCACAGGGGAACTTTGGTTTCTGTCCCTTTGTTCTTGGCTACTTACCTTCTCATAAAAATATACATTCAATTTACAGACGCATCAGCGTAAGCTTCTCCAGCAAGTGCAAATATTTACCTGGGAGAAGAAAGGAAAATAATGTCTAAACCAGAGCTTTCATTTTCTGTTCGACTTTGATGTTACTTTTTTATTTGAAGTCCGAGGAGAATAACAAATTGAATTCCTTTTGTAAAAGTGAGACATGGCAAAGGTTGAATAAAAACTCAACTCAGTTTGAAATTTAGTCAAGGAGATAAATGCTGCCTTTCACTAATAGCAGGCATATGGTCTATACATAGTTTCCTCAGCATCATTTTTACAAAAATTAAAAATAATTTAAATTGAAGTATACTTGACTTACAGTGTTGTGTTAATTTCTGCTGTACAGCAAAGTGACTCAGTTTTATATATGTATACATTCTTTTTAATATTCTTTTCCATATGGTTTATCGCAGGACGTTGAATATAGTTCCCCGTGCCTTGGCATCATCTTTAAGGATTTTTTTTGAGCAGGGCACTGGGGAAAGAGTTTTTTGTATGTATGACTGAGTTGCTGATTGAGAGTTCATGAATGGCTCTTTTGAAGTGAGAACAATCTAATCCTGGAGCCACAGAACCACCCACAAATGTCACACTAGATCTTGGCTGTCAATATGCCTTCTTATTTCATTGCCATTTTCTTTTGCTCTTAGCTTTCATTAGCCATTGTTCTTCAAATAGTTGGGCCAAACTAACATGTTGTGAATACATTTTTTTTTTTTTCCTATCAGCAGAATTAAAGACTGATGTTTCATGTCTGTTAAACTCACTTTTAGGGAACTTTGTCATTTACGAATATATCTGGTGAAACTTTTTGTGCAGGAAAGTTACTCACACCACATGGATCTTGGAAGGCAGATCACTTGGAGGTTAGGTACCTTTGTCAACCCAAAAACTATTTCTCTTTGAAGTGATGTGAGAGAATGCGAGGATAAAGAGCTGTTTAGGATAGCTGCCGAGATTTCATTTCATAGCAATAGGAAACATAACAAAATAAAACATGAAACCCTTGGGAACTTTTGGTGCCACATTCTTTGCATCCTTGTGACGCTCAGCCTCAGTGTGCATAACCACTGGCATATGTTAACAGCAGACTTCTAATTGCTGCGTGATAGGTCAGATACGGCCTGTGCCAAGGCTAGGGGCACCACCGGAGTTCAGGCCTGCCTTTGTGTGTCCTGTGCACTGCAGGGATGGGCTACAAGCTGCTGGCCTTTTTGAGTTTATTTTGCATGAGGGTGTATCTTTTTGGCTGCAAGAGGAAGGAGGCCATTTTGTGTGAACTGTGTTGGCGGTGGTAGTGAAGGTGGGAAGACGGAAGACAAGGGAGAAAGACGGATCACATGTTGGACTGGAACGGAGGCAGAGGGAACGGTCCTCAGTGCTCGGGCGCTGGGTCTGAGACAGCACAGCTTTTACTCTCCTAGTTCTGTGATGTGGGGCCAAAGAAGCATCTCCACCTTTCTTTTTTTGTAAACTTTTAATTTTGTATTGGGGTATGGCCGATTAGAGCTTCCCTGGGGGGAGGCACTAGTGGTAAAGACCTCGCCTGCCAATGCAGGAGACGTAAGAGAGGCAGGTTTGATCCCCGGGTTGGGAAGATCCCCTGGAGGAGGGCACGGCAACCCACTCCAGTATTCCTGCCTAGAGAATCCCATGACCAGAGGAGCCTGGTGGGCTGCAGTCCACTGGGTCACAGAGTTGGACAGAGCTGGACATGACTGAAGCGACTTAGCACAGCACATCGTTGATTAACAATGTTGTGATAGTTTCCAGTGGGTAGCAAAGGCGCTCAGCCATACATATACGTGTATCTATTCTCCCCCAGACTCCCTCCCATTTCTGTATGAGCTACAACATGGCTCTGGAGAATGGGAACAAGGAAAATGGGAAGAAATGTGTCGTCAGGAGTGGGTGGTGGCTTGGAAGCAAGGAAGGTTACACCCTCGTGAGGTCTCATGGTGGGCACTGACTGAAGGCAGGGGTGGTGGGGCTGCTGCTTGTGGAAGGAGCTACAAAGGGGGTCTGGAGAAAGAGAGGAAAAGTAGGCTGGTGTCACGTGGGGGCCGCAGCTGACAGGCTGTTTTCTAAGTGTGTGTGAGGTGCCCTCAGGAGGCTCAGAGATAGAGCTGGGAGAAGCCTGCAGAGACTTGATAATTGGAGCTGGAAGCTAGGTTAGAAGCTAGAAGGTTGGTTAGAAGCTAGAGAGCTTCTCAGGTGGCTCAGCAGTAAAGAACCTGCCTGCAGTACAGGAGACACAGGAAATACAGGTTTGATTCCCGGGTCAGGATGATCCCCTGGAGGAGGAAATGGCCACCCACTCCAGTATTTTGCCTGAAAAATCCCATGGACAGAGAAGCCTGGTGGGCCACTGTCCGTGGGGTAGCAAAGAGTTGGACATGACTGAGCACACACACAGAGGGTTAGAGACATTAAAATTTGGGTATTTGTCATGACTGTACTCACAGCCTGGTGAAGCTTGGGAAAATTCCACTTATACTACCCCAGACTTTCTTTTTGCTAGCAATATATGAATGACTAATGCTAGGATTAGTGAAATTTATTCTCTAAGTGAGTAGAAATCACAAAGGGCCTATGGAAATTATTATAAGGGTACGTGCCCCTAGCCTCATATCCTCTTGGCTCACTTTTCTATTCTATTTGTTGCTGTGATAACAGCTGTGCCCAGGTGTAACCTGGTCACACCTCACCTCAGTTGCATCATTTACCAGTTGCTCTCTGTCCTGGGGTATCTCTGCTCCCATCACCTGGAACACCTGCAGAAATCTGCTCAGTCATTCTGATTCAGCCACTTACTCAAAAGTGTGAGGGTAGGACCCCATAGATATGTCTGACTCTTTGAGACCCCATGGACTGTAGCTCACCAGGCTCTTTGGTCCATGAAATTCTTCAAGCAAGAATGCTGGAGTGGGTTGCCATTTCCTTCTCCAGGCAATCTTCCTGACTCAGGGATTGAACCGGGGTCTCCTGCATTGCAGGCAGATTCTTTACCATCTGAGCCACCAGGGAAGCCTATAGATAACCCGTGACCAATGGATAATGGGAGCATATGGATACATTCTCTCATCTTTTATCCCTGCGGAGATAATTCTGAAGCAGTTCCTACATGGCTCTTCTGAGTGCCCCCAGGAGGAGAGGACCCCAGTTGCCCAAGAGAGGACTAGAGGACTAGCTTAGCAACACACCTTATTTTACTTTTCCTCCTTCCGTGTTTCACTCTTCCCAGCCTCTACACCCACACTTCTGTTCCCAGGAGTCCTTGTCTCAGGCTCCACTTTTGCAAGGAACCTAGTCTAGGACAAGGTGAAAGAGCTCTATATGCATTGGAGTTTTTCTTACTTTCTTACCAGTGATGTCCCTGGACAAAGGTGAGAGGTGCTGGGGAAATGGGTGTGTCCAATTTCTAATGGATAGCAGAAATCTGTTACTGTCAAACTCAGTGAGGACTAGAGGACTAACTTGGTATGATCTAGGGACTGTTTTTATTTAGAAATCACTGAATCAGAGCCTTGACATTAACGAGTTCACAAATCCTTTGGGGAGGCAAAAGTGTTCATAAGTGATGGAGTAGAGTGCTGAAGGGAAGATTAGCATGTGTTAAGTGTGTAGGGACTTCCTGGTGGTTCAATGGTTAAGACTGTGTCTTCACTGTAGGGGCTGGGTTCAGTCTCTGGTTGGGAAACTAAGATTCCGTGTGCCATGTGGCATGACATTAAATAAATAAAATAACAATAAGAAGAAAATATTTTTTAAAAATGAAATGCTAGGAAAAAAAAAGAATGACGAGAAAGGAACAGTTAATTTTTATTGGTAGTGGGAAGGGCTGGGGTCAGGGAGGTCTCCAGAGAAGAGAAGATATTTTATCTGGACCTTGAGAGATGAAAAGGCTATTGAAGATAGTGAATTGAAGAGCTGGAGAAGCTTGAAAAGGATCTTCCTTAAATAGAATTGGGGTGAGATTTATGGGCCTCCCAGCTTAAGGTTCAGAGGCCTGCAGCCCCCCTTGGCCCTAATTTCTCTCCCTTTTTCCTTCTAAATAGGGTTTTGATTGCTCTTTCACAGTCTGCTTTCTCAGAGGTATTCTGCCTTACCTTCTCTTTACTGGGTTTATCATTCTCTTTTCTATAGGGAAGGGTCAGGGCTGTAGTTTTTTTACCTTGCCTGCGTTCACTGTGGAGGCCTTATCTCTGGATGCTGGACAGCAGGAGGGGGCTTAATGGTTCCGAGGGGGTCTCTCTTCTACCAAGAAGTGGGACCACCTTAGTCAAGATGGGGTTTTCATAGGTATGATAGATTCACAAGATCACTGGTTGAGAATTCAAGGTCAAGTACCTTGAAGACAGAGAGGTCACATTTGCAGGCTTACTTCTCTCCTGATTCTGTCTGTATTGCTTATCACTCTTATATCACTGAAGCAGTCAGTGCTGAACAAGAAGGTATTAGTATTTTCTTTTTTGAATAGGACCAGGGGTGCATTTATTTTCTCCAATGTAGAGACCTAAGAAGAACTGTACAGTTTGGCGGCAGGAAGGGTGGGCTTGGTGGGAAAGGCAGGCGACTAGGAGAGCAAGGCATTGTCCTCAGTCAGATTCTCTGCTGATAACCTGACTCAGCCATCATTTGCATGTCTGTGCCTCTTCATTTCATTGGCATCCAGGTGACACATTTTTGAGTTTTAAACTTCCAGTAAGGGAAATAAAATTGTCCAGGCCATCTTGTCTCACCAGGTTAAATGAGCAAGTGTTAGTGTTTGAACCTCCCTCTGTTCAGTTACTCGACACTACTGTGCAGAGCAAAGTCCACATTGTGGGTGGGCTTTTGAAGGTAGATGAGAAGTGGGCATGGCAGGTATCTGCATTGCTGTCTCAGTCTGTCTCCTCTCTAGCTGCCAGCCCACCCTATTTTCCCTAGCTGCCCTGACTAGCATGTTCCATCACATGCATATCTGTGGATGCTCACTTCATTTCCAACATAGAGGCAACCCAAGGGTACCAAAGGGGAATGGGTGATCCTTTTAAAATAATAGAGCTTGGCGAGGTTCACTTATAAAAAGACTATTTCTAAAATTGTGGGTGAGAAGAGCCACCAAGGGTAGGGCAGTACTGGCACAGAGCTTGTGACACGGGAGCTTTATCAGCTTCTGTACCAAAGGTTTGGGAAGATGGGATGATTTTTGGAACCTAAAAGAAGAGAGAGTCAAGGGCAATGAGAGATCAGTGATTTCTAACTGAGGGCCATAGCCAGACAAATGACTCTGCAGAGAGAGAGAGATCCAGGGAAATAATGACCTTTCTCTCACTTTCCCTACTCATATCGCCTGCTGGGGCTCTCCACTGGCCAAACCAGCTGGAGCCAGAGGGCACGTAGCCCTGTTTATATGCTGCATACAGGTTAGCCTCCAGGGAGAGAGCTGGGTGGAGAAGGTGGGAGAATGGATGGGAGGGAAAACTGGCACAGACACAGTGAGTGTATCAAAAGATGTCAGAGTGTTCATCAGTCTTCCTGCCTACAGTCTGCCCCTGTTGTTCCTCCCCCCGGTTCCACTGCGATCTTACCTAGTATTGTTACTCACCATTCTTCCATCTGTGGATTAAAACGAAGGGTAACAAATGCTCTTTGAAGGTATGGCTGATCAATCATAGCTCTTTTTTTCACTCAGCTTGGATTTAGTATCAACATCCTTCTTAATACAGTGGCCAATGCAGCCATCCCCAATCAATTGGTATTGATTTGACATGGAAGAAATTTGCCATCCCTTGCTTATTTAGTAGATCACTTACTTACTTCATACACAATAATGGAGAAAAAACAAAATATGTTGGAGACAATTAGAGCAAAATAATAAATCTTATTTTTAAAAAATGAAAAAAGAGAAATAAAGTATTTTTCAGTTTCTGCATTCTCTAGTGAAAAAAAAATCTGAGAAACAGATGGTGGCCACAATCCTTGTTTCTAGAATTAGTGATGCAGCCACAGCTGGCATTGAAGACTCCCCATGTTGCTGTTGAACTTTTATTATTAAAAATCTACAGCGTCCTAGACACTGTGTTAAGTACTTTATACAATCATCTTACTTATTCCTTATAGCAATCCTCATAGGAAGTTACTTATTTTTCTCCATTTTATAATTGAGGAAATATCAGCTTAGTAAGATTAAATTACTTGCTCAAAGTGTCAAACTCAAATCTTTCTGAGCCCAAAGCCTGTGCTCTTTTTTCTTTTCTTTTTTTATTTTTTATTGATGTATAGTTGATTTACAATGTTGTGTTAATTTTAGCTATATAGCAAAGTGACAGTTATATACATATATACATTCTTTTAAGTATTCTTTTCCATTATGCTTTATTACAGGATATTGAAAATAGTTCCCTGTGCCATACAGTAGGACCTTGTTGCTTATCCATCCTGTATGTAATAGTTTGTATCTGCTAACCTGAAACTCCCAGTCCATCCCTCCCAATGCTGCACCCCCCACACTTGGCAAGCACACTCTGTGTCTGTGAGTCTGTTTCATAGATAGATTCATTTGTGGCATATTTTATTTTAGATTCCATTTAGATTCCACATTCCATTTAGTAGTGTTGACTAATTGAACAGAGGTAATAAGTGATAGCATATGAAATTTGTCTTTCTGACTTAGTGTGTTAAGCTCTAGGCCCATCCATGTTGCTGCAGATGAAAGCTCACGCTCTGGCCTTTAATTAATAAAGACTTATCCTTCAGTGTTCTCTTTGGCAAACAATTCTGCTGGCTGGAGAACCAGTGAGGACACCCTCTCTAGTCCCTCACCCTCCTACAACTTAAGCAGTTATCTTCCTGATCCTCTAGTAAGAAGAAATGCTACTGTATTTATGCCTATTACCCTTGTATCTTAGATGCACATGTGTGACGGGCTTGGGCAATCACACACTATATCACACTTCAGACCCAGGCTCCATCAGAAACTTGAAGAACTTTCTATAGTGGGTGGTCAGAAAGCAGGCTATTATCATCCCACTGAATAGGAAGGAGGTTGGCAATGATATAGACATTAATAGATAAAGTATTATGTAACATAAAGGAAGCCAAGACTTTCTCTGGTTAGGTTTTATTTAATGGCTATCCAGCTAGGTAGTCAGTGAATTTTGATGTGTGGTGGTGGTGGGAGTGTTAAGAATCAAGGTGATTAAAAACGTTAGAATAGTCCAGAGTTCTGCAGTACACATTTCCTCACTTGGGGCAAGGTTAAGTTCACTCGGGAACCCAACACATGTTCATCAGCCTTGGACTGAAGTGACCAGTTTCGCCATTGTTCTCATCAGCAGCTTTGGGCTGGGATCCGTTTTGAAGGGTGGCTGCTCGAGCCACTTCTGTATCAGAGTGCTTAGCTGGGTCCTGCTTGTGTGGAGTATGTCCTCCTTGACGGCTACTCCTAGCCTGGTGGGGTCGTCAACATCTCTCCCAAGCGCTCAACAGACTGAACAGGTTACAGGACAGTGTCAAGTGTTCCGAGTTTGGGCTCCAGTTCTGGTCTTTACTCTCTGTATTATTCTAGACAAGTCACTTTCCCCTCTGGGCTTTACACTTTTAGATGGCAATAACTTCTACAACCTACGGTTTTGCAGTTCTTATAGATACTCATAGATTCTTCTGGATCCAGGCTATGTCATATGGTTTAGTACCCACTGTCTTCCTTGACAGAAGGAGTCTTCCCCCAAACCCCTGATTTTAAAAACATGTTTTATTTTGTTTACAAAACGAAGAACTACAATAAATTTTTTATTGGAGCAGAATTGCTTTATAATATTGTGTTAGTTTCTGCTGTACAAACAAGTGAATCATCTATGCATATACATATATCTCCTCCCTCTTGAGCCACTTTCTCCATCCTACCCCTTCAGGTCATCACAGAACACTGAGCTGAGCTGCCTGTGGTATACAGCAGCTTTTTGCAGTGGCTGTGGCTATTTACAGCTTTATTGCCTCCAGATGGACCAGGTAATGCAGAGTTCATTTAGCTCTTTGCTACGCCAAGTGTGGTCTGTAGACCAGTAGCATTGATAACACCTGGGGGCTTATTTACAATGTGGAGTCTCAGATCCTAGCCAGACCTGCTAAGTTAGAATGTTCATTTTTAAGAGACCTCCAGGTGATTGGTACTAACATTAAAGTTCGAGAAGCATGAAGCCCAACGCACAGGAAAATCTTATTGACTTCTCCAGCTGTTAAATCAGAATCAGTGTTGAATTCTGGGTACTCACTGCTCAGGTGAATTTTAGCATTCATCTTGCTAAACTTGAGACTCTCCGAATAACCTCACACAGAGTGGAGGTCTGTGCCTTTGTGTAGAGTGGGGAACAGAAGATGGGCCTGTAATTCAGCTGGAGGAGAATCAGGCCAGAGAAAGCCTTCTGGAGGTAATATTTTGAAGCGCTTGGAGAGCATGTGAGGTCAGCGAGGCAAAGAGAAGCTGAAGGAGTCTCCTGGCGCACTGACCTCAGGAGAGGGAACAGCAGGCGGTGTGCGGGGATCATGTAGCTGGGGGGCCTTCTGGAGATGAGGCAGGGGCCACTTCTGCCATACTTGGGAGTTCTTACTTCATCTCAGGGGCAGTGACAGTGGGGTGGGTGATAGCTGAAAAAACTGTTTTCAGAGGAGAGTGATGTAATTAGATTTGCATTTTAGGAAGCTCTAGCTTCCGGCACAAACAGCAGATCCTTTGAAGGTGGAGGAGAATGAAAGCTGAGAGAACAGTCTGGGAACAATTTCAAGGAAGAAACAAACTTAAGTGACTGTCAGGAAGGGTGGAAAGGAAGAGAAGAACCGAGACTCACTTTGTTGGTAGCTAATTTTATGGAAGAAGATAATGAGGGAGGAGTTTGGAACGACCCCAAGGTTTCTGGTGTGTGGTCTAGGGAATGGTGGACAGTTCACCAAAACAGCATATAACACAGAGGAGAAAGAACAGGCTTGGGGTGAGAGCAAGGAAAGAGGACAGGAGGAGAAGATGAGCAAGAATTTTACATGTTTAGGTTGCCTGTGCGATGAATGACTATAGGTGTAGTTGGATATCAAAGCTCAGAAGAATGGTCTGGCCTAGAAATGTAGACTTGAGAATTATTAATAAATAAAAAAGTAATCAATTACATGTATTTGAATTGATAGGAATCCTCCCAAGAAGAGGGTAAAACGTCAGAAGAGTAGAGAGCCTCATGCCGGGTATCAAGCACCTGAAGATCAGATGAAGAGAGAGGTTGATACCCGCAGAAGTAGCCAGAGAGGTAAGTGGAAAACTGGAGGGGAGGGTGTCACAGATGCCAAAGAGAAAGAAGCAGCAAGGGAGGGTACCCAGACGAGAAGGATGTGGGACACAAATATTTCCTGGAGCTGATAATCCTGTCATTCTTAGGACAATGAGACTTGGTGATTATGGGTGCTGTTACAGCAGCTTCATGAGTGTGTCAGATGTAGATTCTTACTTGATACTTAATGGCTTGCATTCAAGCACATATGTTTTCATTTCAACAACTATTTTTTTGAATGCCTGGTTTGCGTGAAGTACCAGGGCTCGTAAGATGAACAAACATAGGCCCCTGGCCCCTAGGATCCTATTCCTGTAACTCAGTGAGCTTTTCCAGTGGAGAATGGAGCCCTGTGTCTCTTCAACTGTCCTCAGGTTGCCTGAAGACAGGTCCACAGATGCAGCCACTTACTTGTTGAGCCCCTGTGGTATGCTGGGAACTGGGCCAACCACTCAGGATGCAAATACATATGTTTATTGTATAAACTGATTATCTAACCTTCTAGAGTTCTCTTTCTGGTGGGTGATATAAATGGATAACTCATTAAACTCTACTATGATTTTTTTTGCTACTAAATTTTAAGTACTCTAATAGAAGTTTCAAGAAGATATCATAGAACATTCACTGATCTTCTAATAGATGCCGAGGCAAACTAATAGAGTGACTTGTGCTTCTGCTTGGAAAATCAGCTCTGATTTGTGAATGAACATAGCCTGTGGAGTTGCAGGATAGAATCACATGGGAGTAAGGCTGGTTCCACGTGGCTGTTGTCTAGTGAAGGGTTGGGAATACATTCCTTTAGTACTATTTGAACAGTTTCACAAAGAGACATTGTACAGAGTAAGATGGAAGGAGAGTAGTTATCGGGAACAAGTGGCTAAGGCTTTCTTTGTCTCACCACTGCATTTCAAGGTCAGCTGCCTTTCTGGGGAAATAGACCCTCCTTTGCCCAACGTGAAATTGGAGGAGATAGACTTTGCTGGGACCTCAGTGGTGGTTTAGTGTGCAGACTCCAGGCTCTAGGGAGCTTGTACTGGTATGAAAGCAGCAGGGGAGGTGCAGACTCTCACTGTATAGGTTGGCTGTTGAGTTTCAATCAGAGGTGTTTTTCTCTTTGAGTATATCTAGGGGAGAATCCGGAGAAGGCAATGGCACCCCACTCCAGAAATCTTGCCTGGAGAATCCCATGGATGGAGGAGCTTGGTAGGCTACAGTCCGTGGGGTCGCTGAGAGTCGGATACGACTGAACGACTTCACTTTCACTTTTCACTTTCATGCATTGGAGAAGGAAATGGCAACCCACTCCAGTGTTCTTGTCTGGAGAATTCCAGGGGTGGGGTACCCTGGTGGGCTGCTGTCTATGAGGTCTCACAGAGTCGGACACGACTGATGCGACTTAGCAGCGGCAGCAGCAGCAGCAGGGGAGAATCCTGCTGGGTGAAAATCCTTCTGAATACTTCATACTGAAGTCTTTGAGTGGTTTTGGAAGCCAGACCTGCATTTTGGGGAGTTTGGAGGTTGTTGCTACATTCTTCTCAATGGGATAGGATGACTAACTGGGGGAACCCATGGTCATCTTCTCTGCCATGAACAAAAAGCACCAAGTCTGAGGGTGGAGATAGCAGCATATGAGTATCTTTATATGTAATCACATGATTTCCTTGAGGGAGAGGATGAGCTTCAGTGTTATGTCAAAGCCCACATTTGGAAGGCAATTCAATCAACCACTAGAATGTTGACAAAAGTCCTGTTCAATCATCTGGAGATCAAAGGTGAATATGACACTCTTTTCGCAAGACAAACAACCTGGCCGTGGAGATGACATAGAAAAACAAACAAGTCTAGCCCAGTGAATGCGTAAGGTACTGTGGAAACCTAAGAGAGCAGTTGACTCTTCTGTGAGCTGTGTTTGGGGAGGAGGCAGTCATTGAAAACTCAGAGACAAGGTGGCACTGGTGCTGGCCTTGGAGGAGAGCAGAGCTTCTCATAGATGGCAGCCCTGAGAGGAAAGGCAGTAACAGAGGGGCTGAAAATTGGTTTTACTTGGATCCTGTTTTGTTGTCCAAATAGAACTCAAGTAGGCGGCTTTGTTTAGAGAATTTAATCTTAAGAAAGGCACTCAAATATCCTATGATATCACTTATAAATAGAACCTACAAAGCCACGATGCAAATGAACTTACAAAACAAAAACAGAGTCACAGACCTAGAGAATGAACTAATGGATGCCAGGGGAAGGATGGGGGATGGGACAGTTAGGGAGTTTGGGATAGACATGTACACACTGCTGTATTTAAAATGGATAACCAACAAGGACCTTCTGAATAGCACAGGGAACTCTGCTTAATGTCATGTAACAACCTAAATGGGAAAAGAATTTGGAAAAGAATGGGTATGGATATATATATATATATACACACACACACAGCTGAATCACTTTACTGTATACATGAAACTGTCATCACATGGTTAATCAACTATGCTCCAATACAAAATAAAAAGTTAACAAAAAACCCCTCAGGATTCAGAGGCCTGAACTTAGACTGTTAAGACTAGCACAGACCTTACTGAGGTCATGCATGCCAGCCTCTGAATGAACAGCAAGGAGACTAGTGGAGGATCTGAGAGGTGGGGTTACAAACTCATCACAAGGTCTTGGGTCTGTACTGAGATTAGAAGCCCTTCTTCATTTCCAATGCTTTCCCCAGTCTACTCACACATCTAGCCTCTCTCCCACATCTTCCACCCTTGTCGTGACTCATGCATGAAGGGAGGAAAGATGTAAAGTAAATCCTAATGTTCATGGACCAGCAATACTGGTTGGCAAAGAAGGACTAGACAAAATTACTTGCCCTCTTAAGCCAAGGACATTGCACACAGAATCCAGGACTGATTTCAACTCACTGGGTTGCTATCAAGATGATTCTGCTCAGTGAAATACAATTCAAGACATGCTTATTGAATCCATACTACGGACAAGGCTCAGAGGAAATCAGACCCTCCATTTCAGGACCATTATGGAGGCTGCTGTGACTTCATGTCCGTGTCAGGGCAGCCTGGACCAATCTGAGAGTGCCTTGTATCGCTGTTCAACCTAGAAGGATGCTTATCGCAGTGTACTTTGTTTGTATGTTCTTATGATCACTGTATCTTTGCATCTGTAAAGCAAGTGTGGATTAAATGATGACAGACCTTTCTGGGTGCCTGGCTGATCATGGAGGGGTTCTGTCCACACTGTCTGCTGTGCCAGATTCTGTGAGTGGCACAGACACTTTCAGACAGATCTGGTGGTGGGTCTCTTTTCCACCTCTGGGGGGCTGTCAAGCAGTGACCCTTGGGTTTTATATCAAAGTTAGCTCATGTCCCTATGCCACCATTGCTGAACACGCTAAAATTAGTAGCATTTGGTCTTTTAAACAATCTGAATTGTCCTCTATTTGTCTCTAACATGTTTACTTACCATTCTAGGAGCTAAGCTATCTGTTCTCTGAACAGATCCAATTTTTCTTAAGGATGTTGCTGAGAATGCTAATAATTTAGTGTTGAAGGAGGGACACACTGGGAATAAAAACAGAATGCTAGGTTTGTTGAAGCTGCTGGAGTAAAGGATAATGCCTTGGAGAGGAACCATGGGCTTTCTTTCAGGATTCAGGTTTATGTTGGATGATTCCAGGGAGGGATTAGGAGAACAGGGGCCAGTTCTGGATCAGGTGATGTCAAGGAGCAGGAGGAATTCAGTGACTGGGTATCTTCATAAACTTTATCAAGGAGGCTGGTGGATTAAAGGTGGGCGAGGAGGAGTTACTAGAAGAGAAGCAGCATTCTCTTGTGCTAGAAGAGGGGAGGTCTTGTTGCTGAGGTTATGGAGTGGCCGTGTCTCTGTCTTGCTCCAAACACAGCAGCAGCATGGCCTTGCCTGAGCACCGTTTATGTGCGTGGTTTTTGTTTGGTCGGTAACAGCACTTTCTGGCTGCTGACAGGGCCATTTCTCATGTTCTCAGTAGACTGCTCATTTGTAAAACGAGAGGACTGCATAAGATGAATGGGTTTCTAACTGTGCTCCCAAGAAGAGAGTTCTGTGGGGAAGCCTTGGGATTACCGAAGGTGCCTTGGAGAGGACGAACGGACAGGGGCGCCTCGTACCCTGACCTCCTCTTAACAGTGAAGCTGTGCTCGTTCAGTTTTACTTTGAGCGTTATGCATTAAACCACGTTTTAGACAAAAGAATGTCCTTTTGCTAAAGAAAAGCTTGAAAATTGCTGGACTGGAGAAGCTCCAAGGTCTCTCTAAAACAATTTGTCCTAAATTTATACAGCTGATTGGATTCAGGGGCCTAGGTTTGAATGTCTCCTCTGCCACCAACTTCAGAAGTTTGTTTATTTTATTTAGTTTTGCCCACTGTGTCAGGATTTCAGCGTTCCATGTCTAAAGAGCTGGGGGACACCCAGGAAATTTATTTTTATTGAGTCAAACCTCATGAAAAGGATTGCATTTAAAAACTGAAACTTATGTACATCTGGCTCAATGGTGTAGGAGGACAAGGAGGAGAGAAAATTAGTAATGGAACCCATTTTTATCATCCTGTAGGTGAGGTCTGGGGAATCATGGGCTTCATATTATTTCATAATATGAAGTGTAGTATGACACACTTAGCACAGATTAAACTAGGTCCTTATTTATTATACAATTCTTTGGTNCTTCATTTCCAATGCTTTCCCCAGTCTACTCACACATCTAGCCTCTCTCCCACATCTTCCACCCTTGTCGTGACTCATGCATGAAGGGAGGAAAGATGTAAAGTAAATCCTAATGTTCATGGACCAGCAATACTGGTTGGCAAAGAAGGACTAGACAAAATTACTTGCCCTCTTAAGCCAAGGACATTGCACACAGAATCCAGGACTGATTTCAACTCACTGGGTTGCTATCAAGATGATTCTGCTCAGTGAAATACAATTCAAGACATGCTTATTGAATCCATACTACGGACAAGGCTCAGAGGAAATCAGACCCTCCATTTCAGGACCATTATGGAGGCTGCTGTGACTTCATGTCCGTGTCAGGGCAGCCTGGACCAATCTGAGAGTGCCTTGTATCGCTGTTCAACCTAGAAGGATGCTTATCGCAGTGTACTTTGTTTGTATGTTCTTATGATCACTGTATCTTTGCATCTGTAAAGCAAGTGTGGATTAAATGATGACAGACCTTTCTGGGTGCCTGGCTGATCATGGAGGGGTTCTGTCCACACTGTCTGCTGTGCCAGATTCTGTGAGTGGCACAGACACTTTCAGACAGATCTGGTGGTGGGTCTCTTTTCCACCTCTGGGGGGCTGTCAAGCAGTGACCCTTGGGTTTTATATCAAAGTTAGCTCATGTCCCTATGCCACCATTGCTGAACACGCTAAAATTAGTAGCATTTGGTCTTTTAAACAATCTGAATTGTCCTCTATTTGTCTCTAACATGTTTACTTACCATTCTAGGAGCTAAGCTATCTGTTCTCTGAACAGATCCAATTTTTCTTAAGGATGTTGCTGAGAATGCTAATAATTTAGTGTTGAAGGAGGGACACACTGGGAATAAAAACAGAATGCTAGGTTTGTTGAAGCTGCTGGAGTAAAGGATAATGCCTTGGAGAGGAACCATGGGCTTTCTTTCAGGATTCAGGTTTATGTTGGATGATTCCAGGGAGGGATTAGGAGAACAGGGGCCAGTTCTGGATCAGGTGATGTCAAGGAGCAGGAGGAATTCAGTGACTGGGTATCTTCATAAACTTTATCAAGGAGGCTGGTGGATTAAAGGTGGGCGAGGAGGAGTTACTAGAAGAGAAGCAGCATTCTCTTGTGCTAGAAGAGGGGAGGTCTTGTTGCTGAGGTTATGGAGTGGCCGTGTCTCTGTCTTGCTCCAAACACAGCAGCAGCATGGCCTTGCCTGAGCACCGTTTATGTGCGTGGTTTTTGTTTGGTCGGTAACAGCACTTTCTGGCTGCTGACAGGGCCATTTCTCATGTTCTCAGTAGACTGCTCATTTGTAAAACGAGAGGACTGCATAAGATGAATGGGTTTCTAACTGTGCTCCCAAGAAGAGAGTTCTGTGGGGAAGTCTTGGGATTACCGAAGGTGCCTTGGAGAGGACGAACGGACAGGGGCGCCTCGTACCCTGACCTCCTCTTAACAGTGAAGCTGTGCTCGTTCAGTTTTACTTTGAGCGTTATGCATTAAACCACGTTTTAGACAAAAGAATGTCCTTTTGCTAAAGAAAAGCTTGAAAATTGCTGGACTGGAGAAGCTCCAAGGTCTCTCTAAAACAATTTGTCCTAAATTTATACAGCTGATTGGATTCAGGGGCCTAGGTTTGAATGTCTCCTCTGCCACCAACTTCAGAAGTTTGTTTATTTTATTTAGTTTTGCCCACTGTGTCAGGATTTCAGCGTTCCATGTCTAAAGAGCTGGGGGACACCCAGGAAATTTATTTTTATTGAGTCAAACCTCATGAAAAGGATTGCATTTAAAAACTGAAACTTATGTACATCTGGCTCAATGGTGTAGGAGGACAAGGAGGAGAGAAAATTAGTAATGGAACCCATTTTTATCATCCTGTAGGTGAGGTCTGGGGAATCATGGGCTTCATATTATTTCATAATATGAAGTGTAGTATGACACACTTAGCACAGATTAAACTAGGTCCTTATTTATTATACAATTCTTTGGTGGATAACTATGCTTCCATTAATTTTATGAGATCCATCCTTGTGTATTTGTATTATCATTGTTCAGTCATTAAGCTGTGTCTGGCTCTTTGTGACTCTATGGAGTATAGCACACTAGGCTTTCCTGTCCTTCACTATCCCCTGGACTTTGCTAATAATAATTTCTATTGTTAGCTACTTGCTTATTAGATGTTTATTTTCTACTCTACTTTGGCAATGTGGCTGTTGGAATTTCCCCTTTAATTCTACATGTATAGCCTTGGTATATTTTAACTCTGGGTGTACTTTGGATGCTTAAGATCCTAAAGTTTTATGGTTATAATTTATGTCTTTATAATCATCACTGATCAGCTATTGATAACAATTGATTCAGCTCATAACTTGTTCTAACTTGGACTTCCTTTGAGTTGACAATGACGTACTAGAATTTATAGGAGTAACATTGGCTGATTCTGCTTTGGGGATTTAATAGCTGCTGGTAGCACCTCTGTGTTACAGCATTTGCTTCCTCAAATGTGAAAGCTTGGATGGTTATATAAACTTGGCAACAAGGGTAAAACTCATAATACTAATTAGAATCTGGAAATAACTTACTAACGTACCAGGAGAGAGAACCTTGCTCCCCGAATCCATCCTTTGGTTGTCTGATGGAGCCAGTTCACCAGAAGGAAGGGCCACATGCAAACTGATTAGATTCTAGCTCAGGAGAAGTTTGCTCAGTGAACAGGGCAAGAAGAGTTGGACATTGTTAAACTGTGTTTCTCAGTGAGGCATTTTGAGAATCACTTAAGTGAGCAAAAGATGACAGTATACTTCAGGGTTCAGTGATCTATGGCAAATGCTGCCTGTTTTGTATGTCCCTTATGCTAAGAATAGATTTTAGATTCTTAAGTCAGTTAAAAAAATCAAAAGAATAATCATATTTCATGAGATGTTAAAACTGTAACATTCAGATTCCATTGTGTGTAAATAAAGTTTTATTAGAACACAGACATTCATTTCCATATCATCCATGGCTATTTTGTACTATGATGACAGAGCTGAATAGCTGGAAAAGAGATCGTATAACCTGAAATGGCCAAAATATTCACTGTTTAGCCTTTTATAGAAAAGACATGTCATCCTTTGGTTTTTGTTAGTGTTGTACAAGAAAAAGTCTAAGACAATAAATAATCTCATTGAATTATGACTGCTTGCTGGTGAATACCTATTTATTCTAATATTTTTCTGGAGAGTATCTTTTGGAATCAACATATTTGGTTTTATAGATAGGACTGGACAGAGGTTTAAATGTTTTTTTCTCTAATTCTTTTTCATTTAGAGACACATTTTCCAATTACTGGGCTGATCTTTACTGTTTTTATGGAAGAAGTCATAGTCTGTATCCTAGCTATTGCTTTCTCTTCCTGTTTCTGCTTGTGGATGTTTTGCCCATAGCCAGGTTTATGTATGTTGACTTAGCTCATAGGGACTAGGAAAATGAGTGTGCTGAGACTGAAAGGTATTGGTATCCAATAAGGAATGCATGGAAGACTGACTGACTGCAAGGATGCAGAGTTCTAAGGGGCAGGAGAAGGGAAACAGAAGTTCGTAACAGAGTCGTGATGATAATTTGTCAGCAAGTGCAGACCAGCAAAATGCTGCTATTTGAAATTTCAGGGAACTGCTTGGATTGCAGTTTATATTGCAGGAGGTGTAGAATCTGGAGTAGCTGGGCAGAAAATGCCTATTTTTTCCACTTCCCAAGTCACTGAAGGATGCAATGAATTAATCTTTGGTTCAGGGTAAATGCAGAGAAGGGAATCTGGGTTTTCAAGGAGCAAGGTTAACATGAGAGTGCTGTTTGTTATGAACTCCCAAGAGTTCACAAGAAGACAACTAAATTTCCAGATGAGAACCCCTCTCTGGGGACAGAGTATTCTAAATTGAGGGGCATATTTTGCATTTTCTGGCTCATTCCATCTGTCTTTTCTAATCATGCCTGTTACTTACTATGGAATGTGGGTTGTTATGGTGATGTGAGGACAGGAACCATCTGCCTTGCAGAATCTTAGAAAACTTTATAGGCCTCATAATGTTGGTAAAAAGAAGGAAGGAGGGAGTATGCATTTGAAGACCAGCTCAAAAGTGTAAACTTCCACCGAGATTTATGTAAGCTACATTCTATTTTTCAGGGCATACTCTTGAGAGTATTCACCTGATTCCACCCACTCATAGCACCTCTAAAATCTCATTTGATTCAGTGACTTCTGTCCTGTAAGTCCAATGACCATCATACTGACCTCAGTTCTAGAGGGAACACCTTCTTGAACCTTCCTTAGCCTAACAACTTTGAACAACTGGTTGGTCAAGGGAATATAGTATCCTGTATGTCATCAACATTGTAGTAAGTTTGGTTGTCGTTCAGTCACTGAGTTGAGTCTGACTATTTACAACCCCATGGATTGCAGCATGCCAGGCTTCCCTGTCCTTCACTGTCTCCTGGAGTTTGCTCAAACTTATGTCCTTGGTGGTGCCATCCAACCACCTCATCCTCTGTGGCCCCCTTCTCCTCCTGCCCTCAATCTTTCCCAGCATCAGGGTCTTTTCTAGTGAGTCGGCTCTTTGCATTAGGTAGCCAAAGTATTGGAATTTCAGCTTCAGCATTGTAGTAAGTATGTAGACTCTGCATTTACAGTACAGTTGTTGAGGGAGTTTATTAGCATTTGCTTCTTCACTGAGAGGAGTACATATTTTCATACTATCCAATTCACCTTCACAGAAGAACGGGCTTAAGAAATTCTGAAAATCTTTGCCACATTCTCTTCTAGGGAGATATGCTAATCACAGGCATGATCATGCCTTGTTGTATAAGTTTAGTCAGTTTCTTGATTTCCTCACCATTCACATGGCTTTCTTGCTCCTAAAAGTTTCCAAGAAAAAGAAACCATAAAAATGGAATCATAGAAAAAAAGCTGTAGGACAGTATTTGTTCTATAACAAAGTAAAGGACTTTCTAGGCACAAATGCAAAGGAAGAAACCATAAAAATACTGACTTGTTCTAGAACAGAGTTTCACAGCTTCAGCATTGTTCACAATTTGGGCTAGATAATTCTTTGTTGTGGGAGGGGGAGTGTTGTTTGGTGTTTGGCAGCATCCCTGGTCTCTACTTGCTAGATGCTAGCAATACCCTTTAGCCAGGACAGCCAACAATGTTTCCTGATGTTCTCTAGAGGGTAAAGTCACCCCTGGTTGGGAACCACTGTTAGAGAATGACTGTTTGGGGTGCAAGGCGAAAAAGAGACCTCTCCTAGTCAAGTCATGGGGGCTTACCACATGCATACACAAGGCCTCAGCTTTGAAATGTGAAATTTCAAGGAACCAGCAGGTTAAGGGGCTGACTCTAGTCTTTCTCTCTCTCTCTCTCTGGTAGGATTTGGGGAGTTTCTTTCAGGGCAGCAGTGCTTCTGTTCTCACACCTGCTTGCCCTTTGTTCTGTCTCTGCTCACGTGGCCTCCTTTTGTTTCTTTCATTTCTGATCCCATCTCCCTTCTACTTGCATATTCCTTTAGCTTGTCAGCTCTTCCTGTGGAATCTGTGCCTTTCAGATCCTGCTCTGCTGCTGTCTGTGTGTGAGGGAAATTTAGCTCCACTAATAACCACGTCTCTGCTGTGATGTCAGACTGTGTTATACTCCGAAGCATTATGGGAAGCTGTTCTTGGGTCAGGTGCATATACCTCACCAACAGCTGTGACCAGGAAGGAAGGGTTACTTGGTATAAAGTATGGGTGCTAAGCCGTGAACTAGGAGCTGTGAACTACTGACTCACTCAAAAGGCATTGGTGTGGACAGGTAGGTGTTGATTGAAATCTCTAGAGACGAAGTTTAAAAATTCCATCTATCAAAAAAAAAAATCCAATGAGTTTATCTGCATAAGATAAACTGGGTAGAAAATTTAATATGTAACATCTGTGCATGCGTGCTCAGTGATGTTGACTCTGTGACACCAAGGACTGTAACCTGCCAGGCTCCACTGTCCATGGAATTTTCCAGGCAAGAATACTGGAATAGGTTGCCATTTCCTCCTCCAGGGGATCTTCCCAAACCAGAAATCAAACCTGAGTCTCCTGTCTCTCCTGCATTGAAGGCAGATTCTTTTACTGCTGAGACATTGGCGAAGCCCCTTTTGTAACATGGGACTACTATTTAAAAAATGACTTTATGAATCAGTATGTAAAGGACATGTGCAAAGAGCAGGAACATGTGGAAAGCAGTCACAAACCTAGAACTAGCAAGGCCACAAATATTTGAGAAAATACACAAAGTATAAAAGAAGTGTAAATTATGACAAAGTAAATATAAAGTTTAGCCTTTCAAATTAGTCAAAAATTTAAAATGACAATCTTTTACCCTAATGGAGAAACAGCAAAATTGTCATTCTGGCACCAAAAGAAAAATTGCTGATGTTTATGAAAATCAGTTCAGTAAGTTTTTGGATATACTCTGGTAAGATAAATGAAAGCATCAAAAATGTTCATACCTTTTAAGTCAGTGTTTTCCTTCGTGGAATTAGCCCTAAATAAATATTTGGAGATGTGAGTAAAGATGATATACAGGGATGAAATGTTCAACAGAGCATGCTTTATTTTAACAACATACTGGAATTAACTTAAATATCCAAAGGGGATTGATTAATGCAGTTTTCAAAACCTATTTAGTGATATGAAAAATGCTCAGAATATTATGTTTCATGAAATGAAAGAGTTACAAAGCTATTTCAAGTGTCATTCAAATTTTGCATGTATTTGTAGAGATATGTACATTGAATTAAAATTGGGAAGCATTTCAATTACTTAACAGTGGTTAGTTATAATTGGTGAGATGATTGGTTGTACCTTTTTGTAACTCTTCTGTGTCTTCTAATTTTGTATAGTAAGAGCCCCCCCCAAAATTATTATGGTTAAAAAATGCAGTTTGCTAATGGCAAGCTTTTTTTTTTTTAAATCTTTGAGGTATAATTGAGGTTCACAATATTGTGTTTCAGGTGTTCAGCAAAGTGATTCAGTTACACACACACACGAGTGAAGTGAATGAAGTCGCTCAGTTGTGTCCGACTCTTTGCGACCCCATGGACTGCAGCCTACCAGGCTCCTCCCTCCATGGGATTCTCCAGGCAAGNTTGAGGTTCACAATATTGTGTTTCAGGTGTTCAGCAAAGTGATTCAGTTACACACACACACGAGTGAAGTGAATGAAGTCGCTCAGTTGTGTCCGACTCTTTGCGACCCCATGGACTGCAGCCTACCAGGCTCCTCCCTCCATGGGATTCTCCAGGCAAGAGTACTGGAGTGGGTTGCCATTTCCTTCTGCATATATATTTCATGTTATTTTCCACTATAGGTATTCAGTTCAGTTCAGTCGCTCAGTTGTGTCTGACTCTTTGTGACCCCATGAACGCCAGGCCTCCCTGTCCAACACCAACTCCCAGAGTTCACCCAAACCCATGTCCATTGAGTCGGCGGTGCCATCCAACCATCTCATCCTCTGTCATCCCCTTCTCCTCCTACCCTCAATCTTATGAACTATAATACCTCAAAATTATAGGTGTTAAAAGATATTGAACATAGTTCCCTATGCTATGGACTTCCCTGGTGGCTCAAAAGGTAAAGCATCTGTCTACAATAAAGAAGACCTGGGTGCAATCCTTGGATTGGGAAGATCTCCTGGAGAAGGAAATGGCAGCCCATTCCAGTATTCTTGCCTGGAAAACTCCATGGACGGAGGAACCTGGTAGGCTGTAGTCCATGGGGTCGCAAAGACTAGGACACAACTGAATGACTTCACTTTCTTTCCCTGTGCTATCCAGTAAATTCTTGTTGCTTACTTGTTTTATGTATAGTAGTTTGTTAATCCTATGCTCCTAATTTATGTCTTCCCACTCCCTTTCCCTTTTGGTAATAAGTTTTCTATGTCTGTGAGTCTGTTTCTATTTTGTATATAGACTCATTTATATAATTAAAAAAATTTTACGTAAAAGTGATATCACATAGTATGTCTCTCTGTCTGACTTACTTCACTAAGTATGATATTCTTTAAGTACGCCCATGTTGCTGCAAGTGGCAATGTTTCTTTCTATTTTTTATGGTTGAGGAATATTCCGTTGTGCTAATGGTAAAGTTTAAGATGGCATATAGGCTGTACTCTAAAGGGTCCTCCCAAAGTAAGAATATAAAACTACAGTCTATTTTAAAAAAAAAAAAAAAGCAAAACTACAGTCTAGGGTACAGCCTTTCAGATTGTGAAATCCACTTTTTCATCTCACTAAATGTAGACAAATTTCTTAGGGACAGACTCACATTAACTAAGTTTGTAGAGAATGAGGTCTAAAAATACAATGCCAATGAATTAAGTTGCAATAAGATATAGAACTATGGAGAAAACTCGATGTTTGTGTCTCCTGGCTAATTTATTTTCTTTCTGTAGCTCACTGTGTGGGAAACCAGATTATAAACACAATATTGTCTTGTGAGCAAGGGATCAGAAGTGGGAGTGTTAATTATAACATTTTAATGTTCCATTGCATCAATTTTTAATTGCATGAGACTCTTGGTCTGCAGTGGGCATAAATATGCCACCAAGGCCAGATAAGTGGAGTCCTCTTTTGTGAACTGAGATTGCACAGGTGTTGCCAAAGTTTGTCTTGCTCTTGATCACCTCTTTCTTTAATTATGTGCAGTGTTTCTGATGAAATTGACATTGGCACATACATCTGCACTCATTTTAAAGTAGGTTCAGGTTTCAATTTGTCTTCAATAAAGGATGTAGAACTTAACTGAAGGGGGGGACCGCAGAATGGGAGTACACACTCTGGATTTCAATTCAACTTCCCAAGACCTAAGAGCCACTGGTGGGAGGGTACATGGCTCACAGTAACACTGTCCAGATAAGGTGGGACTTGGCAAATCTCAGATGCTTGGTTTTGTGTTTCAACTCTGTTCCCTTTATATCTGAGGCTTATACATCAACAATCTTTATATGCATGGTGTGTATGGAGGTTCGTTACCATCTCAGCCACCTGGGAAGCCCATATGTACAACACATACTTTTATGTCTTACTGTTTCTGATACATAACTTTGAAGGGCTGGTTTACAAATGTAGGGCTTTCCTGGTTCTTTACCTAGACTCACTTGCTACAATCCAGACCCATCTTCCCGGGAAGATGAAGCAGGTGTCCTGGCCTCGGTGTTTTAGTGCTGCAGCTCTGAAAGTCCCCTTATCAGGTCAATAAATGTTATGAAATAAGATCAGAAATTAATGATTCAGCTTTGCCTTAGCCTTCCTCTTCCCACCCCACTAAAGAGGTTTTTGGGATGGTCCAATCAGTTCATACCCTCCCCTGTCCTATGAATGGGGTCCTGAGTCCATAGTCAAGTTCTTTGGGGCTTTATTTTGAAAAACCTGGAGGAAAGAGAGGGAGAAGAGAACAGGAGGTACAGAACTCCAGGTCTAGGGGTGGAATTTTGTAAAGAATTTGGAGAGAAGGGGAGAAAGGTTCTGATGTGAAGGGAAGTAGAACAGAGAAATAAGCTTCCTTCATGGTACTCAAGGGGCTTCCCAGGCGGTGCTAGTGGTAAAGAATCTGCCAGTGCTGAAGACGTAAGAGACACAGGTTCAACCCCTGGTCAGGAAGATTGCCTCGAGTAGGAGGTGGCAACCTGATCCAGTATTCTTGCCTGGGAAATTGCATAGACAGAGGAGGCTGGCATGCTACAGTCCATGGGGTTGCAGAGAGTCAGACAGAACTAAGCACACACAAATGTAAAAGTGTGGTACTCAGGAAATGCGAATAAAACATTTAGCTGCTGCTGCTGCTGCTGCTAAGTCACTTCAGTCGTGTCCGACTCTGTGTGACCCCATAGGCGGCAGCCCACCAGGCTCCCCCATCCCTGGGATTCTCCAGGCAAGAATACTGGAGTGGGTTGCCATTTCCTACTCCAATGCATGAAAGAGAAAAGTGAAAGTGAAGTCGCTCAGTCTGTCCGACTGTTAGCGACCCCATGGACTGCAGCCCACCAGGCTACTCTGTCCATTGGATTTTCCAGGCAAGAGTACTGGGGTGGGGTGCCATTGCCTTCCCCGAAACATTTAGCTCTTTCTGAAATTGCTTTTTTTCTCCTGCTGACTATATTTCTCTAGAGATGATGCTGTTTTGAGAACTAGACCATATGAATCACTGTTTATTTCTATTTCTGATTAATATGTGTGCACATGGTAAACATTTATATAGAACAAAATGAGAAATAAGTCTCCCTCCCACCTCTGACCATGACTTGCCCAGTGCTTTAGCTCATGCTACTGCACTGTCAGTGTGCCTACCTCTGTAGTTTGAGATAGTCTATACATAGAGAAGCATATGTATATAAGCCTCTTGATTTAAAAAAGTAGAGCATTGTACTCATTGTTCAGAATTTTGCTTTTTAAATTTAAAACTATGTCTAAAAGTGTTCCATGTTAACACATGTGTATGTCTCTATACCTCTATCTACTTCATTTAAAAAATGTCAGTCATGTCTCTGTAAGCATTGCAGTCAAAGAAATGAAAAAGTGCTATATCGGTGTTATTGTAAGTGGTAACTATGGCTCCATGAAGTGTCTTACTAGAGGTTTCTGCCAGGTGATCCCAGCTCGCTCACTTGCTCTTCTCGGGTTCTCACCATTTTTCTGCTCATTGTAGGCAAACACGGTCCAGTGGGCAGGCAAATGTAGCAAGAGGGGTGAGGTATGCTCAGTTTGGCAGGATGCAGTGGTTCGATTAGAGAAATGAAATGTGAGAAAGAAGGACTTCCACTGTCCTACACGGCTTCGCTGATTTCAAGTTTGGTTGATTTTTATCCATATGTTGCTTTAGGGCTCTCTCAGATCCAGACTGCCTGGCCCAGAGAGCCTGGCTCACACACAACTATTCACCTTCAGGAAGCTTCATATAGTGCATTTTATATATTAGCTCAGTCACCCTCAGAATAGCAATTTTACTTTCATGTACCCTACCTTGGATTTGTTCATATACTATTCACATAATGGAAGGCTGAAAAAGATATTTTTCATATTCTCCCAGGTAAGGTGAAAATGGTTTTCTCAAGTATGTCTAAATAACCATGGAGACAAAATTCACTTATCACTGTTTCCAGTCTCCTCACTGGACACTACCCTTTATATAGCTGCTGTTCCAACTTCAAGCCTATGAGATCCACAGAACAAAAACCTGCAGTGTTTCTTTTAATATCTGCACTAGGACTCAGGCATTTTTTTTTCAATTATAGTTGGAGAAAAAAAGAAAATTACAAGACCAGAGAGATGAAACAGATTTCCCATAAGACACTTTTATTTATTTATTCAGGCTTTTCTCATCACTTTTCCTAGCCTAGATCTCCCTGCTTCCCGCCACTTCAGTTGAGAAAGTAATTATAGACAACACCAAAGAGCATATAAACACTTCCAAAGCCAATTCCTGTTATAAATGAGCATTTAGGAAGTAAAGTGCTTTGCAGCAGTTTTAAAAATCTCTGAACCTGTCTGGGATGTCAGGACTAAGGATTTGATCCATAAAAATTTCCTAAACAGCTCCATGGAAATTGTAGCCATATGTTTACAACTTTAAAATGCATATCTGAATTGAGATAAACCTGGCAGCCAATGGATATGCCATTGACGCAAATAAAGCATTTTCTCACAAATACAATTTACTTAAATGAGGAGGCAAGTTAGATACGGTGAGGTCCCAATGTTTCATTTTAGTAAATGGCTTCAAAGTGATGCTCTGATTTTAAAACTTGCATCTCATTCTGCACTAGGTTCCATGGGTAGTCTGTCCCAGCAACTGTTATCGCTAGAATGACTTTCCCTCTTGGTGTTTGATTGTGCTGATTCTTCTGATTACAAGGAGATGGATATTTCTGGACACCTACAGTCAGAGAGTAGTCAAGGCTTTTATTCATCTTTTGTTTCCTATCAAATAATGTGTCACGTTATCTTCAGATATTACCTGCTCTGTCAGATAATGCCCTGTACAACAAGTTCCTCTGAGCTCTGAATGTGGTTCAGGCACACTGGGGATTTCAAGCTGGCTGGTATATTGGTGTTCACACTGGGGGTTTTGTTCGCAGTCCATGGTGGGGACCTATCCCCTGTCAAATACCTATTCCAGCTGAGGGTGGAGGAACATTGTGACCTCATTTATTATCTTCCCTAGGCCTGTGATACATCCAGTCATAAATTTCCTTTGCCTAATGTAGGCTACCAAGGGATAAGTTTTCTGTTTTTTTTAAGTCATTTCTACCCATTCCTATAACCATCAAGAGAGCAGAATTTCTAGTCAAAATACATTTACTTAAAATTTTTTAAAAAGTATTTTATTTTCTTGGAGTAGATATATGATATATAGATATAGATCTATACGTTGTTATATATATATTTTGTATCTCCATAGATTTTGAAGATGAACCTTGGCAGTGCTGTGTCTAAGGCCAGGAATCCCACCCACTTCTGTGAAAAGGAAATATTATTATAAGATGGAGTCAAGGATCAGAGACACCATTTGGGGAAATGTCCCATGGCTCTCCTCATACCCAGATGAATTCTTTGAAATCACACCCGGTTATTGTAGGAAGCAAGAAAGTGTTCAGAGATTAAATGAACCGAGTATACCATTCTGATTCACGGAACTTGTTTGCTGGGTGTAGTAAAGTAGCTGTTATTAATATAGTATATTAATAGAAACTTTGAGGGGCAGACCAGATCAAGAGATGGTTGACCTTGAAAGGATGATTTAATACTCATGGCACGTGGGAAGAAGGGGCACACCATACCAGGAGGCCACATGGGAAGCACAGGGGTTGGTCAGGAGGCAAGGGAAGAGGAGGAAGCTGTGGGTGAGAGCCTTTCTTGTGGTTTTCATGAAGAGACAGATGAGGCAAGGTAAACGAGCTTCAGATTGATGAGCTGAATACTTCCAGTGCCCTGGAGGTACAGGGCTGTCCCTTGCTCTCTAGTATCTGAGCAAGGTGAAGTCGCTCAGTCGTGTCCGACTCTTTGCAACCCCGTTCTTTCTTGTGGTTTTCATGAAGAGACAGATGAGGCAAGGTAAACGAGCTTCAGATTGATGAGCTGAATACTTCCAGTGCCCTGGAGGTACAGGGCTGTCCCTTGCTCTCTAGTATCTGAGCAAGGTGAAGTCGCTCAGTCGTGTCCGACTCTTTGCAACCCCGTGGACTGTAGCCTACCAGGCTCCTCCATCCATGGGATTCTCCAGCCAAGAATACTGGAGTGGGTTGCCCTTTCCTTCTCCAGGGGATCTTCCCGACCCAGGGATCGAACCCAGGTCTCCCACATTGGAGGCAGACGCTTTAACCTCTGAGCCACCAGGGAAGTCCTAGTATCTGGGCATAGGCTAATTAAATTTCACCTGGCAGGTGGATAGTGGTCTGGAATGTGAGAGCCCGATGGAGGAGGTGGTTGGGGGTATGAGCTTTGTATTGCATGGTCTGTATTTGAAAAGCATGCTTTTGGGAGGAGTACTCCTCCTGAGGAAAGGGGTGATAAGGGTAGCAGGAAGCCAAGGCAGGCTGACTTGTGTTGTCTAGCACGAGGTGTGTCTGACATGTACATGTAGGGCAGATGGTAAAGCTGTCAAGTCTACAGAAGCTAGAAACAGGGTTAAAATAAATAGTTTAGAGTGCAGACTCGGGGAAGGCAATGGCACCCCACCCCAGTACTCTTGCCTGGAAAATCCAATGGACAGAGTAGCCTGGTGGGCTGCAGTCCATGGGGTCGCTAACAGTCGGACAGACTGAGCGACTTCACTTTCACTTTTCTCTTTCATGCATTGGAGAAGGAAATGGCAACCCACTCCAGTGTTCTTGCCTGGAGAATCCCAGGGATGGGGGAGCCTGGTGGGATGCCGCCTATGGGGTCACACAGAGTCGGACACGACTGAAGTGACTTAGCAGCAGCAGCAGCAGAGTGCAGACTCCAGAATCAGACTTCCTGAATGTGAAACCTGGCTCCGCCTTGGCTTCCCATGATATATTGGTCTTATGGTTTTGAGTACATTTCATAACTCATTTAATCTTTATATTAGTCCAATCATTATATATAGTTTGTGCTCTGTCGAGTCTGACTCTTTATGACCCTGTGGACAGTAGCCCGCCATGCTCCTCTGCTCATAGAACTTTCCAGGCAAGAATACTGGAATGAGTTATCATTTCCTTCTCTGTACGTAGTCCAAGCAGGTACTATTAGCCCTGTTTTGCATATGGGATAACTGAGGCTCAGAGAGAGTGACATATGAAAACAGTTACAAGAGTTCCTGGCACCTGCTGTGCTGTGTGAAATGTCCGACTCTTTGTGATCCTGTGGACTGTAGCCCGGCAGACTCCTCTGTCCATGGGGTTCTTTAGGCAAAGAATACTGAAGTGGGTTGCCATGCCTTCCTCCAGGGGATCTTCCCAACCCAGGGATTGAACCTGTCTCTCCTGCATTGCAGGTGGATTCCACATAAGTATTTGCTAGTATTATTATTACTGTTATCATTGTTGGTATTTCTGGGGATTTAAGCAAGTTGTGATTAACCTTCTCGTATACATCTGATGGGCAAAGTTAGTGTTACTGAGATTTGGAAGATTGGAATCACTGAGTCAAGGTAATATACATAGATATATTTAGTGTATGTATGTGTGTGTGTGTATTTGTTGTTGTTCAATCACTCAGTCATGTCTGACTCTTTGTGACCCAATGGACTGCAGCACTCCAGGCTTCCCTGTCCATCACCAACTCCCAGAGCTGGCTCAGACTCATGTCCACTGAGTTGGTGATGCCATCCAATCATCTTGCTATCTGTCATCCCCTTCTTCTGCCTTCAGTCTTTCCCAGCATCAGGGTCTTTTTTTCCTAATGAGTTGGCTCTTTGCATCAGGGGGCCAAAGTATTGGAGGCTTCAACTTCCTCATCAGTCCTTCCAATGACGTGTGTGATATATATATATATATGCATATGTGTGTGCTGAGTTGCTTCAGTTGTGTCCAGCTCTTTGTGACTTCATGGACTGTAGCCTGCCTGGCAGAGAAGGCAATGGCAACCCACTCCAGTACTCTTGCATGGAAAATTCCATGGGTGGAGGAGCCTGATAGGGTGCAGTCCATGGGGTCACTAAGAGTCGGACACGACTGAGCGACTTCACTTTCACTTTTCATTTTCATGCTTTGGAGAAGGAAATGGCAACCCACTCCAGTGTTCTTGCCTGGAGAATCCCAGGGACGGGGAGCCTGGTGGGCTGCCGTCTATGGGGTTGCACAGAGTCGGACACGACTGAAGCAACTTAGCAGCAGCAGCAGCAGACTTCTAGAGTAAAACAATCTGCTCAAACATGCTCATGAGATATAACGAGTGGAATAGGCAGGCATCCGTGGTGATGTGATAGACAAGCCAAGCACTGAGAAGAGTATGCATCAAGCAGGAGCACAATCTAAGAATTTGGGACATGAATCTTAGTTCTGAATGCTGACCTAGCCTATCCTTGGCCTTTGTTTTTCCTGGCTTCCCAGGAAAACTTGGAAGCGTTTTCACACAGGTCCCAAGTTCTGAAATGCTGCTTCTTGATTCAGCTGAGATTCAGAATCTTTCTGAACAGCAACTTTCATTAACTTAATAACTTTCCTTCTCCAGCAATACTTTTTGTTACCAGTGTTTTCTGTGGTGGTGGTGGAGGGTGGATGAAGGCTGCTTTTGTGTTTCCAGACATATTGTTTGCTCATCTAACCAAGCATACTTGCATTATAGCCCATGATGTTGCACTTTAATGTTATTCATTTGGATTGTTGAGTGTGATGGAAGGAGGAAATGGGTGTGAGCGTAGTCTTTTCAGCAGAAAAAACCGCAGCAATTGGGAAAACTTGCATCCCCGTGTTTAAACAGTATAGGCTAAATCCTCCTCTGCACAAATGTGCAGATAACAGTGTGAGGGACCCTGTGGGGACTGCTCCGAGATAACAATGTTTCCCTGATCTGATTACAAGGAATTCTAGACAATGAATAATCAGCACAATAGATACTGTTTCCAGCAACTGCTATGTGGTAATCACTCTTCCTGATGAAAGTACCAGATTGTTCTGCAAACCAGTGAGCTGAGCTCTATGGAAACAGAACATACATTTATTCTGGAGAAATGCAAGTTTAGAGCAGTCAGAAAACCCCCAGTTTCATCTCCTTCATCGGTTCAGTTCAGTTGCTCAGTCGTGTCCGACTCTTTGCGACCCCATGAATCGCAGCATGCCAGGCCTCCCTGTTCATAACCAACTCCCGGAGTTCACTCAGACTCATGTCCATCGAGTCCGTGATGCCATCCAGCCATCTCATCCTCTGTCGTCCCCTTCTCCTCCTGCCCCTAATCCCTCCCAGCATCAGAGTCTTTTTCCAATGAGTCAACTCTTCGCATAAGGTGGCCAAAGTACTGGAGTTTCAGCTTTAGCATCATTCCTTCCAAAGAAATCCCAGGGTTGATCTCCTTCAGAATGGACTGGTTGGATTTCCTTGCAGTCCAAGGGACTCTCAAGAGTCTTCTCCAACACCACAGTTCAAAAGCATCGATTCTTCGGCATTCAGCCTTCTTCAGAGTCCAACTTTCACATCCATACATGACCACAGGAAAAACCATAGCCTTGACTAGACAGACCTTAATTGGCAAAGTAATGTCTCTGCTTTTGAATATGCTATCTAGATTGGTCATAACTTTTCTTCCAAGGAGTAAGC
>SJYX01012083.1:0-10700 GCA_006410675.1 Oreotragus oreotragus
GGTCAGGAAGATCCCCTGGAGGAGGGCATGGTAACCCACTCCAGTATTCTTGCCTGGAGAATCCCATGGGCAGAGGAGCCTGGAGGGCTACAGTCCACTGGGTCGCACAAGAGTTGGACACGACTGAAGTGACTTAGCACACACGTTTCACTTAGGAGGCTTCCCCCAAATGTCTGGAGATGGCTGGCTGTTTGTTCACACATGGGTAATGTGCCTAAAGTGTGATGAGTAACTCAGTATGCATGGGTGGGGCTTTTTGACTGGTCGACTCTACTGGAAGGAGATCAGGTGGCAATCCAACTTTTCCTCTGAAGGGGTCTTCAAATGCTAGTACCTACAGGTCTTTTCTCCGGTGCTACTCTGCTTTTCCAGAGGAGGGTCCTGCCATCTTCTCACTTGGGCAGGGGTTTCTGAATAAGCTTGATTGGATCTTTCCATTCAGTCCTCAACAACTGCAACAAAGCCATCAAAAAACCCAGCTTACTGAATGGCACCCCCACTTAAGAAAAGCCATTTGAACACTAAGCACTGTGCTCCAACACACAGTGGGTGACATTGAACTTGGACAGGGTGGAGGACCAGGCAATTGCCTGATTAGCTTGCACTAGCCAAATCCCAATGTCAGGACACCCAACCGTTCTTTCTCTCCTGCTGGAACATACTTCCTGGGAGTTATGTGATTGGGGCCACAGTGGGATCACCAGGAGGGCCTCCCAGTTCAAATGTGGGGGCAATGCTACCATTAAGTGCTTCCCTCCTGGGAACCCTACACAGAACACAGGGCGCTAGGTTCCCCTGGCCGTGCTGGGACCTCTGACTCAAGTAGGTGATACTACTGGGCATGTCAAGTCCATTCAGGATGACCCCTCCCGAGGATGGACGGTCGGGCTCAAGCAACAAGGGGCGGTGGGTCCCACAGAAGTAGCTGATGAGAGTGTCTTCAGCTTTGGGTGTTTCCTGGAGTGGGAGTGAGGTGGGAACTCGAACCTGTCTTCTTACTTCTAAGACGCCTCTGTGGTGCTTGCATGACACTCTGATAAGAATCAGCACAGCGGGCGGGAGAGGAGGCCAACTCAAACAATGCTGGGCTTCTCGTCCCAGAACAAGGCCCCTCTTGTCCCACACTGCCATCTTAATGGCTTGGCCGGTGCACAGTGACTTGGACTTGCCTTCAGATCAACAAGAATCACAACCCACACTAGCCAAGCTGGTGATGCACACCGGAATGGCTCTCATTCCACCGGGAGAAGAGGGCGGTGTTGGTGTTAACACGACTGCCAGCGCCTCTTGCTGTGGGCATGTTGACAAGGTGGGGAGGCAGAAGGGCCCGGCTTGGGCTGGATGGTTACCACCTGCGCACCCCCGGTCCCCCCGGTCTCCACTTTTGAGTCCAGGCACTGGTGGTTCCTAGTTGAGGACCATCCTCCAGGGAGGCCCGCTTGATTATCCTCCTGGGTCTGTTCTTCTAGTGACTCTGGTGATGCGCCGTCTCAGGGTGACAGGGAGGCGCTGCAAGCACGCTGTATGCGAGCGGAGGTGCAGGGGGCCCATCACCCAGCTCCGCCTACACATTTGGGGCCAACGATGGTCCTACCAGATTCGGTGCACCTTCATCTGCTGTCAGCGTCTGGGCAGCGGGGGCGGGGTGGACTGTCAGGAAAGGCAGTCATGTACAACTTCTCGCCTTCTGCACAGTCACGTAAGAATGGGCCTAGGCCTGGAACACATCTTTACTGAGAGGTAAGAGTCCTCACAGTCCATGCCGGGCTCATCACCCTTCCCTGCTTCAGGCTCAGCCTGTCCTCCAGGTTCTGCTTCTGTGCCAGTGTCAGTGGCCCTCTGTTCAGGCACGCCCCTAGCTTGCTGTATTTCAAACCCCACAGGAGGTTACAGGGTCCTTCCACACAACACCAAGAGGGGTGTGTGCCGTCACATCGTCCCTTCAGGCTTTGGATGGACCCGCTGGCCATGGGGGACAATGCACTGCAAGGGACTGGATCCTGGGCACTTCCTTGCCTCTCTGCAAGGCAAGGCGGTACCACTCGAGCTTGTGGTGCCATTCTGTTCTCAGCGCCCTTGCGCACTGGCCTTTTCTGTGGGTAGCTCTAGCCTGCCTTTTAGCTTTGGCCAGCCAGTGAAACAATAATGCTATGCTTCACACCTTTCTCTGTGGCAGCCGCGGCCTCCAGTGTCTGAGCTTTTCTGGGATTTCATGGAGCACTGGCTTGCTTCTCCAGCACTCACCTCTACAGGCACTCATCACTGTAGGTCCCACCAGGGCTGGTCTCACCTTCTACTTAGCTCTGCTGTTAACTGCCTTCCTCCCATCTACTATTTTTGCGTGTTTTCATTCAAGAAAACAGGCATTTGGTCTTTATTCCAAGGTTCAAGCTGTCATTACTACTGTGACTTACCAACACACACATTATCTGGCACAAAGCGGGCACTCGAAAGCAATTTCTTAGAACTTGCTGCAATATGGGATCTTTTTCTGAGAACTTCTTGAATGTTCATGGTTGTGTAGGAGGTAAAAGGTGTAGCACGGACAGACATCAGGAGGCTTCCAGAGGAATTCAGGTGAGATGGTGGTGACTTCTAACTTGTTGCACCAGAGATCATTCATATCCTGAACACCATCCATTTCCACCTTTGCAGTATTTATTCTTCTGTATGTCTAGCCCCATTCTTCTCCAACTTTGTATATCTAGAAATAAATTATAGCCACATCACATCAGATAGTTGTTCTTCTTCGTTCACTTAATTGTGACTTTCCACATGTGTTATATTTTAGAAGGGTGATCAGAATTCAAGTCACTTAGGAGAAAAGACATTTGCTGTGGATGACAGGGAAGAAGCCCATTGATACAGAACACAATGTACTCAACTCTCCTCTGACTCACTCCCTTACTGTTGGGCCCTTGTATTACATACTCTCAAAACAGCACATGCTTCCTTTGCAGGACTTACCACATTTGTCATGCCCTGTTTTTGAAATTATTTTTTGATGTCTCTCTTTCATTCCCCAAGGTCAGGGATCATGCCTGTCATTTTCGTTATCTCCCCTGCACTGGGCACAGTGCTCGGACACGAAGGTATGCGCAGCGACTGCTGAAGCTGCTCAGACGGTGTGGAAGTGGCATTTGTGTAAAGAGGGCCTCCGTGCAGCCTGCCCTACTCTTTTGCTCAGGCATCAGTACTCTGCTGTCCAGTAAGAGATTAGAAGTGAATTTTATGCAGACTAGCTTTTTTTTTTTTTTTTTGTATTTATTTATTTTTTTACACGAACTCCCAAACATGAACCCCCCTCCCACCTCCCACCCCACACAGACTAGCTTTTGAAACTTGGCTCAAAAGGCAACAAAGGAAATGAACGCCTGACATGAACTTAATTTACAAATCAGTTTATTTACAGATTTTCCTCTTTTCTTAAAGTACATTTCAGTTAACAAATCTATTTACACAGGTGTACATGGGAATTCATCCCAGTTATTTTACAGATCATACTTACAAACCACACCCTAAGTCTTCTGTGCAAAGTTGCACTGGATGTGACTATTGGCTGAAAATGGCCTGATGACCAGGGTATTTACAAATACACAGTAAACGGGTTTGTTTTTTCATGTCTGCACAATACAGTACACACAGGGAGGCTGGGCCTCCCAGGGAACGCTTTGCAATGTGTTTACCGAGAAGGCTTTGCAAAGTTTGGAAGGAAAAGCTATTAAACATAGGTTAATTAAAATGACAGTACCTCTTTTACATCAGTTTACATTTTTTCTTCACATTTTTATAATACAAAGATATCTTATTGAATTGTTGCACAACCAGTTTAAGATGATTTGTAAACATGTAAATTTCTACAATTTGCATTAAACATCATTGTAGTTTCTATCATTTGCTCTTGGAATTAATGTTTTATTCACTAGTATTCTTAAGGTAGTAAAAGAAGATGTAAGTTTGAACTTCTTGCAGAAAAGTTATGAGTTTCTAACGCTGTGCGAGTACACACTTTATTCAAGTATTGCAAAAAGCTAAGGCCACTTTTTTTCAAGACAAGAAAGTGAACAAAATTGTTTTTATCAATAGGCCACAACACTCTTATGAGCAATGAAATCTCTTTTGAAAGATAATTTCTCAGAGACCTGTAGTCACAGAAGGAGTTTTCCTTTCTTTTATGTAAAAGAAAAACAAATTACCTTCCTTATTAACTACTTTTGAGCTCTTCCCATTTTTCCCTAGAGTAAAAATTCCTGTTTAGACCTGAAGAGGGAATCTATACCCTGTACTTATTTAACCCAGAGTGAGTACCCTGGATAGCACAAATTATTTTGGATTCAGAAATAAATCTGAAGCCTATAGGTTGGTTTACTGCTAAATTCTGATAGTGCTATTATTCTAAAAGATATTACTGCTGATGCAAAGATCTTTTTCTTAGAGGAATTATGAAGAGTGAAAGAGGATGGGAGTGTGGGGAGAAGGAACAAAGATTACAAAGAGGGAGGAGTATTTAGATTCTTGGTTAAGAGGCAGAGCTTGATTAAAAAGATCCCAATATGGAACGAGTGGCTGGGTATCCATGTTTGTTATTCCTAATGCTAACAATGAACCCCTTTTCAATTGTATTCAAATAGTTATAACAGCAAGAAATCTGCTGATTATAGTTTCCCTTGTTTTCTGCTACCAAACTATGGATAATCATTTCTAGCAAAGAGTAAGACTGATTCATTCCTGCCTCTTGTTGGAAACCCAAGATTCTCAAGACAGTTAACAAGAGCTGGAGTATGTTGGGATTGCTACTACCATATTCTTGGCAGCATTCTTACCCGGGAACTTTAAGTCCAGGATGCTGATTCCATGGACTTATATCATTTTTTTTTCCTTTTTTTGGAATCACAAAGTCATACAGACTAAAGATAAAACTTTATTAAAAATTGACTTAGGTTGAAATAATGAGGATGTAGAAAAACAACCTATATTCCTATTATATTATTTTCATATTCGCTTATAAAAAATTTACAGCAGCTGTAAAGTTTCAGTATCATAAGGACTATGTAATCCTACAAACAGCCAAAGAATGTAGACAAGATGTTTTCCGTCTTTCAAACAACACAATTGAAAAGAAAAGGCTTTGCTTTTCCTTGGCTACATGAAAATAATATCTCCACACTACTGGCTAATAACCCCAAGAAACCCTAGCTTCTCTTAATCAATTTGCTCATTATGGCTACAAGACTAGAGCTCAACATCAAAAGCCTAGAAGAAATGCTGGCAACATCAATCTGAGCACTTCCCGAGACCCTATCACAACATTTCAGTGCTTTCCTTATTTGTCAAGAGCTATCATACCAGTCCTTGTGCAAAATGCAAATATTCCAATGATTATTTCAGTAAGTTTCTCATAACAACGAGATGAAACCAAAGAGAACGGAAGTGTGCATAGTGAAACATTTGAGACGCAAAGGCAAGTCTGGAGGAAAGATGCAGAAATGAACGAATGTGCACACTAAAAGATTATACCATCTTTGGGGTTTTCCTAACATATTTTGAAGGTATAACATTCCAGGATATTTTAACTATGAATCCAGTGGATGTCTTCTATCATGCTTCTAATCAGGACCTTCAATATTAAGGCATTGACATTCACGCCTAAGATTATCCACATTCTTCTAGATTGCTTGAAGAAGGATAGGACTGATTAAGAGAAACCAGTCAAGAAGGCAGGGTGCTGAGGCCCCAGGAGAGCATCACACATGCTCTAAGGTAGCAGCTGGAGTCTATATATATTTTTTCAGATACAGGTAATAGTTGTGAGAAGCAATGCTGCAAGAGAGGCAGAATTTGAATTTTACAGTGTCTTCAAATCATCTTATCCCATTCCTGCTACTTTCAAGTGATCTTAGAAAAGCTCACTTCTTTTCATGTAATTTAACTGCCTTCTTGGACAGGTGTATGAGTTTGTTAAAACCACAGGCTTCCTGTGCAAAGACTACGAACCATAGAAGCTTCAAGACGGAAGTTTAACTATTACAAGAAGAATCTTTCACTTCTGAGTAGGGACATAACATTTTCAACTTAATAATTTATCTTAAAATAAATTAAATGTTCTATAGCGCAAAACAAGCACACAAACAATAGACAGTTATCTTTTTGTCTTTGGTGCACACACTCATTTCCTAAATCATTCAAGTAACAGCGTCTCTGACTTGGGGAGAAATGGGAGCTGAAAGTTTGAAGGCCAAGAATGAATTACTTCCACTTCTGCCATGCCTGGATGCCTGAGATGGTCCTGAGGATCTGTGATTCTGGGAGCAGCTGGTAGAGGTTCAGGAGAAGTAAGAAAAGTGCAGGGGTCGACAAGGGGCAGAAGAACCGGCCCTGCAAGCCCAGTCTTCAGTGAGGGCGCGCCTCTGTTTTCATGCCCACAGAGAAAAACTAAGCGTAATGCAAAAGTTTAATTCTTTAGATGGTGCTCAGAAAGCAAGGCTACCATTGATTCCTGTCAACTTGACAGTCCACTTGGTGCTGCTCAATTGCAATAATGGAAGAAAATCATCTTCAAAGGAAATGAAATGCACTCCACAATGGGAAATAGGCACACATTATCCAACTTGCCTATGTGAAAGCAGTTCAGGGCTTAATACTGTTTAGAGAGACTGTAATGTCCATTTTCTGACTTTCACGGTATACACCAGGATTACATTTCAAAAATGGTATGATGCACATCTACATACCTCTCTTGCCTGACTTCAGACTCAAGGAAGTGATACCCTAGTCTAAGCTAAGAGGTAAGTCTGGTGTTTTCAGCCCTCATCTGAGACCAGTAGGAATGCTAACAAGAGGTGCAGGATTATACTGTGTGTCAACATCACGAGTGCCACCCTGCCCACCAAAACCACCAATTAATCCAGTGGACAGTCTCTAAAGGCAAAGGCTGTAATACCAGATAGAGCACACTGTCCCATGAACTCCAAACCAGTCGTCTTTAAAAACAGGTACAAGGTCCAGAAGCACTCTTGCTATGATGGAGATGGCGTGTGTATCACGAGGCAGAAAGGCCCAGGACTCATGTTAGCACTCAGTGTTCGATTTATTTGCAAGATGTCACACAAGTAGCATTCTCCCCTGTTTTTCACTGATTTGATTCAGAACATCAATAGTATCTCTGATCAAGGTCTCAAAGATCCCATCAGCTAGCTGCATCTTCACGCACAACTCGTCCTCATCATAGTTCACCCACTGGGCCTCCTCCTCGTGAAGCTCCTGTACCTAGAATTTAGAAAACAGGAAGGTTAGACCACCGCTGTCACACAAAAGCTAGGAGATTAATGATATTTGCTTTGTAAATCCATGCATGGGAATATAGCCCAAGGAAATAAGTCAGAGAAAAACGGTAATTTATATGATGTTATCAATAGCCCTTTTAAGCTGCAAAAAGTCTGAAAAAACTCAATTGTCGAATAAAAATTTCAAATCTGTCAATCTTGACAATATTCCAGTATTTTATAGATATTAAGGATTGCAAGTATGTTGTCTCCATCAACACAGGAGAATACATAGAGAAATTTTAGGGGGAGAGAAGCAAGCAAATTTTTAGATATATGGATTTATAATTACAAAATGCATATATCAAAAGATAATACTGGACATGATTCTGGAGTATATAAATAAACAAAATTTCATATTTATGGAGTATTTTTTCCCTTGGTCATGCCACGTGGCTTTTTGGGATTTCAGTTCCCCAGAAGTGACAATGGCAAATACTAAGCACTAGACTCCCAAGGAATCTCTCCCCTTCCTCCTTCTGGTATTAGAATATTCTTGAGATGTGCTTTTGCTCAAGTTTATTTTTAAAGTTACTGTTATATTTTATAAAAAATGCTCTCTTTGCATTTTAGGATTAGGGGATTCCTAGCTTCCCTAGTGGCTCAGAGGTTAAAGCGTCTGCCTCCAATGTGGGAGACCTGGGTTTGATCCCTGGGTCGGGAAGATCCCCTGGAGTAGGAAATGGTAACCCATTCCAGTACTCTTGCCTGGAGAATCCCACAGACAGAGACGCCTGGCAGGCTACAGTCCATGGGTTCTAAAGAGTTGGACACGACTGAGCGACTTCACTTTCAAGGTAAACTAAAAGGAATCAAATCAGAACAAACTGCCCAAGATGCTTTGCTTGTTGACAATAAATGTTTAAAAACTACTTATAAAAGAAACAGGTTAGACTTAATATAGGTAATGATATTGTGAGTGGGATGGAGGCCAGGTGGAGGAAGTAGACTGTCAACCCTGAGCCAGTCATGAATTCAGCAAAGTTAACTGCAGTGTAGAGGGTCTCAGACCAAAGTCTTCCTCATTCTATTGTTTTCCTCTCTTTCTTTGCATTGATCACTTAGGAAGGCTTTCTTATCTCTACAGTATAAAGCCGACCAAATTGTTAACCATTGTCTTCTCCTGCTCTTTTGAATTACAATACCCAAATATCACTTATAAACAAAATTTGAGTATGAAAAAAAAAAACCCCAAACCCTGTATAGGAAAACTAGCTGGCAATACTATCAATTCCAGCAAAATGGTAGCATAAGATAATGCAAAAAAGTTCTTGCATAATAAAAAATGTTTGTAATTCATAAGAAATCATAAGAAAGGAAGGAGATTGTAAATATTAGAATAAATAGGGATTTAAAAGAGTGGCAAGTGTTACAACTACTTAGGGGAGGAATTAAGAGACAAGAAAGAAAAAGAATAAAGTCAATGGTATGTAAAAAGGTACCTGAGGGAACTGGAAGAACTGGGGAAAGGCAATATTCTAAGAGACAATAGCTGAGAATTTTCCAGAACTGAATAAAGCTAATGAATCTACAGATTCAATAAGCACAGGGAATCCAAAGTAGGAAGAATAAAAATAAATCTATGACTAGACATATCCAGAGAAATTGCCGAACAAATATATAAACACATGCAATCTTAAATAGAAAACAGAAAAGAAATTCCCCCATAAAGGACTGTCAGCATATTCCTCAAGATCAACAACAGAGGTCAGATTATAATGAAATAATATCTGCAAATTGCTGAAGTAAAAAGAGCTACGAGCCTAGAATTCAATACTCAGGTAAACTATAATTTAAGAGTAAGAGCTGAAATAAAAAGATGTATAGACCAAAACTACAAAGGTGAAAACTGAACTCAGAATAAAAGAGATGCAGAAACAATGATTCCTCTATTAATTTCTGTTCTTTTCTGCACTTTCAATATATTTATTAAACACATGAAAGATTCGGAATAGTCATTAAACCAGTAAAAAAATTAACCTCATTAATAATAAAATTGTTAAAAGAAAAATGAACTTTTTTTTTTTCCCTCACAAAGATCAAAACATTAGCCAATATTGGCAAAGGTAAAAAGACGCACTACTCCTGTATCATGCTGGTGAGAATGTATAATTGGTACAACCTTTCTGGAAAACAATCTGACAAAAGCTTTAATATTCTGCATATACTTTTAATCACAACTCNCCCTCACAAAGATCAAAACATTAGCCAATATTGGCAAAGGTAAAAAGACGCACTACTCCTGTATCATGCTGGTGAGAATGTATAATTGGTACAACCTTTCTGGAAAACAATCTGACAAAAGCTTTAATATTCTGCATATACTTTTAATCACAACTCTATTTCTAAGAATTTACTGAGAAAATTATTGGAAATAGTTACAAAGATATACCATACTGCAAGATACTTATTACAACAGTATTATTTCAAAGAATAAAAAAAAATGATTAACTGATTAAATCATAATACATAATTCCGCAATGGACTACTTTATTTCCACAGAAATTAAAATGGAAATTTATTTTTAAAATGATATACACTTAATAACAGGAAAATCGACATTTAATTAAGTAAAAACAATCAGAATATGAAAGAAACTATGATTCCAAACATTAAAAAAAATTCTTTGTATAAAAAGAAACTCTAAGGCTATTATGTCAAAATAATTAAGAGTTTCTACATGGTAAGATTATCATGACTGTTTTCTTTTAAATGATCAATACTTTACATTTTGAAAATGAGCATGATTATTTATAATAAATATAATTTTAAACACTTATTTGAAATTTCTGTTTTTGAGACCCTTTTCTTTTGAATTGACGGCAAAATTTCTGTTTTACGTGTTATGACAATTATTTTAAATCTCAGTTCCTCTAAAATGCACAAAAATCAGAATCTCCAAATGCTACACTGGCTAAATATAATAGTGGGAATGGTGACCATGACCAGTTTATTTAGTGTCTCTTGTTGATAACAAACTCAGTTGCTAACAGCATCATTTCACTGAACATTATGAAAAATGAACTCATGAAAAAAGTTACATAGGCCCAGGCAGTTCAGCTCATTCTCCAGCCACACGGACTTTTTGGTTCCATACCCTTCCCATTTCACCTCTTTGCACATGTAGTCTCCTCTCCCTGAACTGCTCTTCTCTCTACACAAAACTCAGGTTGTGCTTATTCATCTTTAAGATCTCAGCTCAACTGTCACTTCCTCAGGGAAGCCTTTCCTGACCATGATCATTAGATCAGTTTCCTGTCAATGCTTTTACAATAGCTCCCTATTCTTCTATTTTTATAAATATAATTACACGGAGAAGGCAATGGCACCCCACTCCAGTACTCTTGCCAGGAAAATCCCATGGATGGAGGAGCCTGG
>SJYX01012085.1:0-40303 GCA_006410675.1 Oreotragus oreotragus
TAATGTCTAAAATAAAGCTAGATGTCTCTTCTTGGTTCTCACATAGATTATTGTTCACATTTCTATTACTATGTTTTCACATTAATTTGTAATTTTTTTAAATATCAGTCTCTTCTGACTGACATAGTTATCTTAAATTGAGAAATTTGTACTTGTTTAATCACCCCCAGAATCTAAGACAATGCCTACTGTATAGATTACAGTCAAACAAATATTGAAGGTAAGTGTGCAAAGGCTTGAAGTTTAAACAGACATATTAAACAAATAAAAAGAGAGATTTCTGTGGACAGAGGAAACTTTTTTCATTGATTGATTTATTTTAGAATCCAGATAAAAATCCAGCTTGTCAATTCTATTTGTATCATTTTTAAATGAAAAGTGTTACAAATAAATTTTATTTGAAATTATTTTTGATTGGATTAGACATACAAATATCATAAGTGTGGTAAGGCCTCACTTACCATGGATAATCCATACTGGGTAGATACTATAGAAATACCATGAATATCTGAAAGTCTTTTTAAAAAATTATTTATTTACTGTTATTTATAGTTGCTTTACAATGTTGTGTTAGGTTTTACTGTAGAGCAAAGCGAATGAGCTGTATGCATGCATATGTCCCCTTGTTTTGAAATTTCTTCCCTTCTAGGTCACCATAGAGCACTGAGTAGGGTTCTTTGAGCTGTACTACAGGTTCTCATTTTAAAGAGAAAAGAGTACTTTCAAAGGATCAGATGCAGGAAATGGAACTCCCTGTTTCTACTAAAATCAACAAGTTGAGTCTCATGTTTTGAGATAAACAGACAGTGTTGCTCACTCATTTAAAAATATAATGAATAATTACCATTGAAAGAAATTAAAAGCAGGGCTAACATTTGTTTTCAACTTTTTATATTCCAGAGCAGGTAGGGGATTGGAGAAAACAAACAGCAGCACATAAAGGTTTCAGTGCAACAAAATTTTAATGGTATCTGTGACATTCACAGAAGTCATAAGTGCTGTTTTGAGAAAAGAGCATTTTGCTAACCTATTAGCAGCATCATAAAAGCATCTGCCAGCACGNAAGAAATTAAAAGCAGGGCTAACATTTGTTTTCAACTTTTTATATTCCAGAGCAGGTAGGGGATTGGAGAAAACAAACAGCAGCACATAAAGGTTTCAGTGCAACAAAATTTTAATGGTATCTGTGACATTCACAGAAGTCATAAGTGCTGTTTTGAGAAAAGAGCATTTTGCTAACCTATTAGCAGCATCATAAAAGCATCTGCCAGCACGCATTCAGGTAACTAGGAGAAGGACAATTCTACTATTGAAATGAGAAAGTGTGGAAAGGCTTCTGGAAGCATGCAACACAAACAGACAAGGCCACCCCTATTATCCAGACATTCATGTCATTATTTCAGTGAAAGTACTTTGGAATATTAGGAGAAATTTTCAGTACTCTAGGTATATATTATACTACATTTTGTATATTATATCATACTACATTTTGCAAATGAATTAATAGCCTGTCTGTTGGAAAATTATCTAAACTTCAACATTTTAAGTTGGGAAAAACAGAGGAGCAATCTGTAATAAAATAAATAATTATCTCTCTTACAGTATTAATTCTAATGGCATATTAAGTTGATAGTTCCTCTTTATAAAAACATTGATAATTGCAAACAATGCAGTAGACCAATAATTAACAAAATGTTAGTCAGTTCATTGTAAGTTCAGTTCAATTCAGTTGCTCATTCATGTCCGACTCTTTGCGACCCCATGAAGCACAGCACGCCAGGCCTCCCTGTCAATCACCAGCTGCTGGAGTCTACACAAACCCATGTCCATTGAGTCAGTGATGCCATCCAATGATTTAATCCTCTGATCTCTTCTCCTATTGCCCTCAATCTTTCCCAACATCAGGGTCTTTTCAAATGAGTTGGCTCTTCCCATCAGGTGGCCAAACTGTTGGAGTTTCAGCTTCAACATCAGTCCTTCCAGTGAACACCCAGGACTGATTTCCTTTACGATGGACTGATTCTAACTCCCTGCAGTCCAAGAGACTCTCAAGAGTCTTCTCCAGCACCACAATTCAAAAGCATCAGTTCTTTGGCATTCAGCTTTCTATCAAGTCCAACTCTCACATCCATACACGACTACTGGAAAAACCATAGCCTTGACTAGACAGACCTTGGTTTTCAAAGTAATGTCTGCTTTTTTATATGCTGTCTAGGTTGGTCATAATTTTCCTTCCAAGGAGTAAGCATCTTTTAATTTTATGGTGGCAGTAGCCATCTGCAGTGATTTTAGAGTGCCCCCCCAAAAAAGTCAGCCACTGTTTCTACTCTTTCCCCATCTATTTGCCATGAAGTGATGGGACCAGATGCCATGATCTTCGTTTTCTGAATGTTGAGCTTTAAGCCAGCTTTGTCACTTGTCTTTCACTTTCATCAAGAGGCTCTTTAGTTCCTCTTCACTTTCTGCCATAAGGGTGGTTTCATCTGCATATCTGAGGTTATTAATATTTCTCCCGGCAATCTTGATTCCAGCTTGTGCTTCCTCCAGCCCAGCAATTCTCGTGATGTACTCTGCATATCAGTTAAATAAGCGCAGTGACAATATACAGCCTTGTCATACTCCTTTTCCTATTTGGAACCAGTCTGTTGTTCCATGTCCAGTTCTAACTGTTGCTTCCTGACCTGCATATATATTTCTCAAGAGGCAGGTCAGGTGGTCTGGTATTCCTTTCTCCTTCAGAATTTTCCACAGTTTATTGTGACTCACACAGTCAAAGGCTTTGGCATAGTCAATAAAGCAGAAATAGATGTTTTTCTGGAACTCTCTTGCTTTTTTGATGTTCCAGCAGATGTTGACAATTTGACCTCTGGTTCCTCTGCCTTTTCTAAAACCAGCTTGAACATATGGAAGTTCACAGTTCACATATTGCTGAAGCCTGACTTGGAGAATTTTGAGCATTATTATACTAGTATATGAGATGAATGCAACTGTGCAGTAGTTTGAGCATTCTTTGACATTGCCTTTCTTTAAAATTGGAATGAAATCTGATCTTTTCCAGTCCTGTGGCCACTGCTGAGTGTTCCAAATTTGCTGACATATTGAGTGCAGCACTTTCACAGCATCATCTTTCAGATTTTAAACTAGCTCAACTGGAATTCCATTAGCTCCACTATCTTTGTTCATAGTGATGCTTCCTAAGGCCCACTTAACTTCACCTTCCAGGATGTCTGGCTCTAAGTGAGTGTGAGTGATCACACCATTGTGATTATCTGGATCGTGAAGATCTGTTTTGTACCGTTCTTCTGTGTATTTTTGCCCCCTCTTCTTAATATCTTTTGCTTCTGTTAGGTCCATACCATTTCTGTCCTTTATTGAGCCCGTCTTCGCATGAAATGTTCCCCTTGTTATCTCTGATTTTCTTGAAGAGATCTCTAGTCTTTCCCATTCTGTTGTTTTCCTCTATTTCTTTGCATCGATCCCTAAGGAAGGCTTTCTTATCCTTCTTTGCTATTCTTTGGAACTCGGCATTGAAATGTGTATATCTTTCCTTTTCTCCTTTGCTTTTCAGTTCTCTTATTTTCACAGCTATTTGTAAGGCCTCTTCAGACAGCCAGTTTGCTTTATTGCATTTCTCTTTCTTGGGGATGGCCTTGATCCCTGTCCCCTATACAATGTCACGAACCTCCATCCATAATTCATCAGGCACTCTATCAGATCTAGTCCCTTAAATCTGTCTCTCACTTCCCCTGTATAGTCATAAGGGTTTTGATTTAGGTCATACCTGAATGGTCTAGTGGTTTTTCCCACTTTCTTCAATTTAAGTCTGAATTTGGCAATAAGGAGTTCATGATCTGAGCCACAGTCAGCTCCCGGTCTTGTTTTTTGCTGACTGTATAGAGCTTCTCCATCTTTGTCTGCAAAGAATATAATCAGTCTGATTTTGGTGTTGACCATCTGGTGATGTCCATGTGTAGAGTCTTGTCTTGTGTTGTTGGAAGAGAGTGTTTGCTCTGACCAGTGCGTTCTCTTGGCAGAACTCTATGAGCCTTTGCCCTGCTTCATTCTGTACTCCAAGGCCAAATTTGCCTGTTACTCCTGGTGTTTCTTGCCTTCTTACTTTTGTATTTTAGTCCCCTATAGTGAAGAAGACATCTTTTTGGGTGTTATTTCTAGAAGTTCTTGTAAATCTTCATAGAACTGTTCAGCTTCTGCAGTGTTACTAGTCGGGGCATAGACTTGGATTACCCTGATATTGAATGGTTTGCCTTCTAAATGAACAGATATACTTCTGTTGCCTTTGAGATTGCATGTGAGTACTGCATTTCAGACCACTTTGTTGACTATGATGGCTACTCTATTTTTCTAAGAGATTCCTGCCCACGTTAGTTGATATAATGATTATCTGAGTTATATTCACCCATTCCAGTCCATCTTAGTTCACTGTTTGCTAGAATGTTGGTGTTCATTCTTACCATCTCCTGTTTGACTACTTGCAATTTGCCTTGATTCATGGACCTAACATTCCAGTTTTCTATGCAATATTTCTCTTTACAGTGTTGGACCTTGCTTAATTATTTAATTAAATTATAAATTTATACATTTAAAATATTTGTATAATTTATCAACAAATGTTTATTTAACCCCTAGTTCATGAAACAAAAATATATATGTCATTTGATTTTCATTGGACTTTGTGGATATCTGAAATGGAAATGTTTGTAGTGTTTTTGTTCAGTTGCTAAGTTTTATTTGAGTCTTTGTGAACCCTTGGACTTCAGCACACCAGGCTTCCCTGTCTTTCACTATCTCCCAGAGTTTGTTCAAACACATATCCACTGAGTCAGTGATGTCATCCAACCATCTCATCCTGTGACACCCTGTTCTCCTGCCCTCAGTCTTTCGCAGTATCAGGATCTTTTCCAGTGAGTCAGCTCTTTTCATTAGGTGGTCAAAATACTGAAGCTTCAGCTTCAGCATCTGTCCTTCCGAAGAATATTCAGGGTTGATTTTCTTCAGGGTTGACTGGTTTGATCTCTTTGCTGTACAAGGGTCTGGGAGGGTGGTAATAGCTATCTCAAATAAATTGTTCAGACTTGGAAAATAATATTTTGTTACACACTGATGCCAATATTTCTGTTATAAAGCACTGTAGAAAGAGCTAGTCAAAAACTGATCTCTGACTGCCAAGTCAAGAAAGAAGAGATTCATCCAAATTATCAACTCAGTAAACATTTGCTTGAGTATGCATTGGTTTTAACCTATAGGACAAAAGAGAATGAAAGTTAGCAATCCCATATTAATCTGTGTGCATGCTAAATCACTTGTGTTCAACTCTTTGCAATGCAATGGGCTAAGCCCACCAGACTCCTCTACCCATAGGTTTTCCCAGCCAAGAATTCTAGAGTGGGTTGTCATTTCCTTCTCCAAGGGATCTTCCTGACCCAGAGATTGAACCTGTGTCTCTTATGTGTCCTGCATTGGCAGCCAGGTTCTTTATCACCAGTGCTACCTGGGAAGCTCCATATCAATCTAAATGTAACTAAACCTGCAGCACATACTCATCTTGCTAGTGGTCTGTTTCATTTTTGTAATATTTAGAGCTATTTTTTTTATATTACATGAGATAATGTTAAAAAAATCACAGCCCAATTTAAGTGATGGATTACCTGGGAAAAAGTGTGAAGAATGGAATCTTGATTATCACCAATGTTTGTCCTGGAGAAAGAAATGGCACCCCACTCCAGTATTCTTGCCTGGAGAATCCCATGGACAGAGGAGTCTGGCAGGCTACAGTCCACGGGGTCACAAGAGTCGGACATGACTTAGTGACTAAACAACTGTTTCTCCATCAGCTGCTTTAATGCTGTTGTTGATGTCTAGTTCTCATTGGTTAGACAGTCTGTCCTAGGCAGACTCGGTAAGGCTTTTCATGGAAGAGCCACATACTCTGTAAACTTTGTAAACTCATTCCCAGAATTCCTTGCTGCACTTCTCAGTGCTGTGACACATAGCATAAAATATCTGTAAGTTATTCCACATCCTCCCTGAATTTGAAGCCGTGTGTTCAAGTGGGGTATATGCCTCAGATATGTTAAGAAAAAGACACTCTTCTCTGGGTTTCAGGGATACCCAGTTCTCTTAACTTGGATTATTTTGCTTCTCATTTTCAATGCAGTTAGAGCAAACCACCACACACATCTCTAGGAAAACCCAGCTATTATTCCTCTAATACCTTTTATCGAAATAAATTCCCTTATTTTACAAAGTTTTTTAGTATGTGGTTCTGAGAAGCAACTCTAAGGCTAAGTATAGCAGCTCTTTATTCAAGTAGGTCTAAATAAAATTAACTATGATTGTTATTATATTTGTTTATGAGTTAATTGTTATGTATCAGAGTATTTCTTCACTATATCATTTATCTCATCTTTCTTTATAGTTTTTAGTTCTCTAAGTACGTCTTCAAATATGTGAAATTGAAAATGTATCTTTTCTTCTCCTATCCTATTCTCACTTCCTTCTGTTTAAAATGTTTATAAGTAAATATGATATATCCATATATTTTGTTCTTTGTAAATCTGAAATTATACATGAATTCATTAGTTTTTCTGTTAGTGTTTCTCTCACAAAGCTTAAAAAAAAAACAATCTTAAAATGTCACCTTTAGAGACATTTTAAGTCTCTAAAGGAAAATAATGCAACCCCTCTTCTAGGTAAGATAATCATTTGAGATTTTATGAATGACATGCACATTATCAGCATTAGATATAGAATTTTTCCAACTAAACTCCAAAATGAGTTTTAGAAGTTTTAGTATGCCCTCACAGTCTTAGTCTCCTTGATACACAGAAATATTTTAAGGAAAAAGTCATTCTTCCACTATACCATTGGCCATATTCAAAACATTTCCCTCTACAACATCTTTTCCTTTACCTATTCATGTGCGATCTGGGCATTTTATGAAGCTCCTTCAAAAACCAGCAAAGGATTTAACCCTTAGATAATAGTTTAATACATATGGTATACTTTGGGGGTCATCTTTAATTTTTAACACAAGCAGAAAAACTATTTCAACAGTGCAGAGATATTATGCATGATAAAAAATAAGATAAAATAGTAAAGAATATCACTAGGTGCCTTCATATACTACTAAAGGAAACATGACATAAAAGAGAGTAACTTTAAAAACATAAAGCTTGGAGTGCAATGTAAAAGCCTAAGTGAAAAATACTTTGTAATTAAGTCAGAATAACATTGCATACGAAAGAAAGCAATTTTAACGTACAAGGAATGGCATTATGCTGCACAAATATGATTTTTTCATATTAAAAGTAAGTACTAAGTAATGTTTTTCTCTAATCTATTAGTTGCTCAGTTGTGTTGACTCCATAGACTGTAGCCCACCAGGCTCCTCTGGCCATGAAAGTCTCCAGGCAAGAATACCGGAGTGGGTTGTCTTGCCCTTCTCCAGGGGATCTCGCAGGGATTGAACCCTTGTCTCCTGCATTGTGGGGAAACTCTTTACCATTTAAGCTACCTAGAAAGCATGTCTTTCCCTAAGGCGATTTAAAATATCCTTCCTGTGACCATATATCATGTGAATAATTCAGCAAAGGCACACTGATGGCTAGAGTACAGGGTCATCTGACAGTGTGTTAAGGTTAAAGAGACAGAAAACTTGAGTCATTCACAGGATTATCGAAGTCCAAGGAAATGTCTTTAAGAAATTAAAGTCATTATTAAGAAATTAGAGTCATCCTAGTTCATTTTTATCAAGAGGGATGTACAAAATCTTCATACCAAAAGTGAAACTGTTTCCCTTAGCTACACATTTAGAATTACTAGCAGCAGCTTCTTACCATTATAACCCAAGTTAAAAAGAACTCCTATAGGTAGCAGAAATTAGTTAATGAGAAGCACACATAAACATGCAAATTTTCAAGCATTTGCCTATGGTACAATGGGATGAATATGAAAATACCTAAAATTCCCTTAGCTAGTTAAAGAAGGACTTCATAGATGAGTAGATATCTGAGATTTCTGTATAAAGCAAACTATTATAAGTTCTAGAACTTGTGGAGACTCAGTTTTATTGACTAGCATGTTACTTTTGGAATAATGCAAGTGGGATGATTGTGAGTACTCAAATACTATGTGTTTGAAACAAATATATTTGAAATGTTGGTTCACATATGAAATTTAAAACTGCTCTCTCTAGGCAGAGGCCAGGAGAGACTGAAAGAAAATGCATGACATTCCAGATTGGTAGGTGGCAGGTTTATTAAGCAAAAGAATTCACATGAGGCGTGTCTTATGCTGCTGCAAGACTAGCAGATTGCTGCACCTGCCCTGCCAGAATCTTAAAAGTTTATATAAACGACTTAATTGGGTTCAGTCGCATGTAAAGTCCAGATGATCTCAACAACACATTGATCTCTCAATGCTGTGTCATTGTAAATGACTGAACATAGATTCCGAGAGTAGTAAAAGGGGATGAGGAGCCTCTGATTTCCCAGGCCCAGCTTAAGAGTCAACCAGCAGGTCATATCCTTTTGATGACCTTCTCCAACAGGAAGAAACAGAGAAAATGAGTTTTAAAGCTAAATAGAAAAAAAAATGTTTTGTATATTATACAGAGTAATTTGAGCATAATTATCAGGAAACAGCCTTCCTAAGGGGCACAGTGGTAAAAAATCGGCCTGCCAGTGCAGGAGATACAAAAGACATGGGTTCCATCCCTGGATCAGAAAGATCCCTTGGAGAAGGAAATGGCAACTCACTCTAGTATTCTTGCCTGGAAAATTCCATAGACAGAGGAACCTGGCAGGCTACAGTCCATGGCAGTACAAAAAGTCAGATGCAACTGAGCATGCATCAGGGATTAGGATACATTAAGGATGCATTAAATAGTTGTAGATCATGGTGCCATGTAGACCGTGCATGTGTGCTCAGATTTGGAATCAAAATAATTAAAAAAAACTTTAAATTTTAGTATTATGATAAGAAATACCAGAAAGGATTTTCACTTACAGTTATGAAGTAATGACTATCTTAAGAACAATCTTAAAAGCCATACAATTTAAGAAAAGTCAAACTGTGAATGTTGAAGCATCAGATATTAGAATCTAAGATTTTGGAGAGTGAAGAACTGTAGCAGTGTGAGAGGACTGTAGCCACAATTTCCCGCTGAGTACCTTTGACAATTATGAGCACAGAGCAAGAGGGCAAGTATATGGGCTTCAGTATGACCAGCAAGAGGCTACTTATAGGAGACAGAAAAACCAGCAGGTTCCTGAAAAGTGGAACTTTGTTGTTGGCAGTCTCAGTAGGCCACAGAAACAAAGATTAGGAGATCTGCACTTGCCAAGAAGATGGTAAATGTCAAAAAACCAGGATCTCTGCTTTAAATCCCTGGAGTGCTACAATTTAGATGAACAGAGATTTGGTAAAACCTCTAAGCCCTCTCGATCCATTCAGCTCAGTCTCTAACTGGATTATAATTATTATCCCCTATTTTAGCTATCTAGCAGAGGAAATGGTGAACCTCTCTAGAGAAAGATATCAAGACCATCCTCTGCAATTTGTTAGATACCCAGAGTTCAAACAAAAGTTACTAATAAGTATGTCAAGGGGAAAAAAAAAAACACAAAAACTATCATTCAAGATTAAGTTTAAAAATTTTTAAATGGTAACACATGGGTTATCCAGATGTTACATTCAGTAGTCAGAGATCTTAAAAAGCTAACTGATTTGCTCAAGAAAATAGAGAAAAATTGGAAGAAAAAAATAGATTTAAAGAGATTCATCACCAAAGTACATTTTATGAAGTAATATTAGAGACAGTGAAGAACTTAGCAAATTTATAAAATAATCAAACCAGCGGGAAGAAAAGTAGCATCCCAAATGGACATAGAAATGTTAGCATTGCCGCAAAATACCCAAAGCAAAATTAGACCCAGCTAATGCCGATGGCTGATCAGTAAAGAAAGCGAAGTGAAGGGAAAGTGTTAGTCCTCAGTTGTGTCCAGCTTTTGTGACCCCATGGAGTGTAGCCTGGCAGACTCCTCTGTCCATGGACTTCCCCAGGCAAGAATACTGGAGTGGGTAGCCTTTCCCTTCTCCAGGGGATCTTTCACATCCAGAGATGGAACCCAGGTCTCCTGCATTACAGGTAGATTGTTTACCATCTGAGCCACCATGTGAATAATCTACTGGCAAGGCAGAAGACATGGAGACATGAGTTTGATCCTTGGGTGAGGAAGATCCCCCAGAGGAGGAGATGGCAACCCACTCCAGTATTCTTGCCCTGAAAATACCATGGAAGAGGAACCTGGTGGGTTACAGTTCATGGGTTTGCAAAAGAACGGACATGACTGAGCGACTAAACAACAATGAAATAGTCAAATCAGCAACTCTAGTGGAAACTTAAACATACTTCTCTCAGTACTGAAAAAGAAGCAAAAAAGAATTAAAGATATAGGCATTCTGAAAAACATGGTTAACAAGTTTGACCCCTTTAATATATAGAATACAGAAGCCACAGACTGTGCATTTTGTGGAATAAATTGCACATGGTACATTTCCCAAATTTAATTGCCTCAGCAAATTTCCAAGAATTGGAAGAATATAGAGAAGCCACAGACTATGCATTCTTTGAAAGAAATTACACATTGTATATTTTTCCAGTTGAATTGTATGAACAAATTTCAAAAAATTGGAATAATGTAGACAACTCCCTGTAGCCAAAATGATGAAATTTGGCCCAAATTTTATTCTCTTAAAATTTAATAAAAATTTAAATAACTAGAAATATTGTGAGCTTTAGAAATTAAAAAATGAAAACAATCAAATCTAGAACATATTTTTAACCGAATAATAATGAAAACCCTAAATGTAAAAACATCAGGAAATAGAGTTAAAATTGTGCTTTGAGAAACAAAGCAATATGAATATTGCTGTTAAGATACTCAGTCATGTCTTTGCAACCCTGTGGACTGCAGTCACAAAGCTTCCCTGTCCGTCACCATCTCCCAGAGCTTACTGAAACTCATGCCCATCAAGTAGGTGATGCCATCCAAATATCAGGTCCTCTGCTGTCCCCTTCTCCTCTTTCTTTCAATCATTCTGAGCATCAGGGTCTTTTCTAATAAGTCAGCTCTTCACATCAGAAGACCTAATTTTTGGAACTTCAGCTTCAACATCAGTTCTTTCAATGAATATTCAGGATTGATTTCCTTTAGAGTTGACTGGTTTGATTTCCTTACAGTCCAAGAGACTTTCGAGAATCTTCTCTAACACCACAATTCAAAAGCATCAATTCTTTGGCATTCAGCCTTTATGGTCCAGCTCTCAGATCCGTACATGACCACTGGAAAAACCTTAGCTTTTACTAGACGGACCTTTATTGGCAAAGTAATATCTCTGCTTTTTAATATGCTGTCTAGATTTGTCATAACTTTTATTCCAAGGAGCAAGCATCTTTTAATTTCGTGGTTGCAGTCACTATCTGCAGCAATTTTGAAGCCCGAGAAAATAGTCTGTCACCTTTTCCATTGTTTGCACATCTTTTTGCCATGAAGTAATGGGACCGCGTGCCATGATCTTCTTTTTTTGAATATTGAGTTTTAAGCCAGCTTTCTCACTCTCCTTTTATACTTCGATCAAGAGGCTCCTAGCTCCTCTTCACTTTCTAAGGCTAGTGTCAGTTGCATATCTGAGGTTATTGATATTTCTCCCAGCAATCTTGATTCCAACTTGTGCTTCATCCTGTCCAGATTTCTCATGACTTACTCTGCATATAAGTTGAATAAGCAGGCTGACAATATACAGCCTTGACGTACTCCTTCTCCTGTTTGGAACCAGTGTGTTGTTCCATGTCCAGTTCTAACTGTTGCTTCCTCACCTGCTTACAGGTTTCTCAAGAGGCAGGTCAAGTGCTCTGGTATTCCCATCTCGTTTAGAATTTTCCACAGTTTGTTGAGATCCACGTAGTCAAAGGCTTTGACGTAGACAATGAAGCAGAAGCAGATGTTTTTCTGTTACTCTCTTGCTTTTTTGATGATCCAGCGAATGTTAACAATGTGATCTCTGGTTCCTCAACCTTTTCTGAATACAGCTTGAACATCTGGCTCAGATGGTAAAGCATCTGTCTACAATGTGGGAGACCTGGGTTCAATCCCTGGGTTAGGAAGTTCCCTGGAGAAGAAAATGGCAATGCACTCCAGTACTCTTACCTAGAAAATCCCATAGACGGAGAAGCCTGGTGTCCATGGGGTCGCAAAGAGTGGGACACGACTGAGCGACTTCACTTTCACCTTTGCCGTCATGTCAGATGAGTGCAGTTGTGTGGCAGTGAAAGGTGGTTGTTGACCCATGAAAAGACACTGGGATTCTTGGCCTCTGGAGGAGAAGAATTCAATCCAGGGCCAGAGACAAGGCTTGACTGCTCAGAGCTTTTTATTAAAGTATAAAGGAGATGGAGAAAGTTTCTGACATAGGCATCAGAAGAGGGCAGAAAGAGCATCCCCCTGCTAGTCTTTAGCTGGATGTTATATAGTCACTAGCAGTCTATTAATGCAAGAAAGGAATGTCTTAAAACTCAGAATGCCACCAGGCCCCTCATCGATAAGATGTATTTTCGGATAATCTCAGCACCAGATGATTGATCCTGGGCCATAAAACGATTGACTTGAATCTTGTAAAAGGGCAGATTAGCGTACAAATATTTTCGTTCACATAGATTAGAGAAGCAATATCTGAGTATAACATAATGGTTTGTCAAGTAGGTTCTGAGCCATTAGGCAAACCGACTTGAAGACAGAGTGTGAGGTAAATGCATAGTACATTAACATAGCTTAAGACAAACATTTCCGTAAGAAAAATACATTGGATAACTCACGGTTTAAGAATAGTTAACTTCAGGCGCAACCAGGTGTCATTATGGCACCACAGTATTTTAAGGGAAACCTCCTTTTAAGTTTGTGTCGAGAAGGAAAAGCTATCACTAGTTTCTTTCCTCCTGCTGCTTACAAGACATAAAAATGTCTGACACTTGCAGCCTATTTCCTCCTTTTGGAGACCACTGGCCTTCCTGCCTGTTACCCTCTCAGTAGTTTGAGCATTCTTTGCTATTACCTTTCTTTGGGATGGGAATGAAAAGTGACCTTTCCCAGTCCTGTGGCCACTCCTGAGGTTTCCAAATTTGCTGGCATATTGATTGAAGCACTTTAACTGTGTCATCTTTTAGTATTTGAAATAGCTCAGCTGGAATTCCATCACCTCTATTAACTTTGTTTGTAGTGATGCTTCTAAAATGAATATTAGAAGCTATAAATTAAAAAAAAAGGTAAAGAGTTAGTGATATAAGTATATATCTCAGGAAGTTAGAAACATTAAAGCTAATGTATTAAAAGGAAGCAATAAAAATAAAAAAATATTTAAAAATGGCATACAATAAGAATCTTCAAAGTTGCAGTTTTTAAAAGTAAAAATGTATACCCAATAATCCAAATTATTTTCTTTGTTCCCACTATCTGATGCAGTTTTACTACTTCTTGCAGTTTTTATTCTACTAGCCCCACTTCAACTTTTCAGTTTCTTTATATTCATTTGAACACAACCTATGGAGAAGGCAATGGCACCCAACTCCAGTACTCTTGCCTGGAAAATCCCATGGACAGAGGAGCCTAGAAGGCTGTAGTCCATGGGGTCGCTGAGGGTCGGACACGACTGAGCGACTTCACTTTCACTTTTATGCATTGGAGAATGAAATGGCAACCCACTCCAGTGTTCTTGCCTGGAGAATCCCAGCGACGGGGGAGCCTGGTGGACTGCCGTCTCTGGGGTCACACAGAGTCGGACACAACTGTAGCGACTTAGCAGCAGCAGCAAACACAATCTATAATATATTCTTTCTTATAAAATAATATATATAGTCCCTTTTTCTGAAAAGACCATGATTGGTACAGAAGAAAATCTAAAAACACTCACATACCAAATATTAATATTAGTATGTGTTCAAAGAAGGCACCAGATACAAGGTCAGTATCCCAAAGTTGATTACATTTCAGTAAATCATCCCAAAGCTAAAAAGAAATACTTATATCCTCTATGGTATCATGTACAATATTATTGAAAACACAAAATAACTGTGAATATAACAAAATATAAGATATTTTTCTATACTAAAAGCCACTCACAAAACTTTTGAGAAAAAGTAAATAGAGGTAGCTAAAAGTTATACCATGTTCAAAGATGAGAGGACTCAATATTATAAACATCAATCACATAGAATCACTGAGACATCAATCAACACCTCAGATAAACTTTCTTGTAAAAATTGAACAGTTGATTTCAAAACTATTTCCAAAATAACAAGAGGTTAATATAGTTGAGAAAGTCTATAACAGGGACAAATTTAGATGACTCATTCTATCAGAAACCAAAAGCTTTGTAAAATGAAGTGATGCACTAACAAAAAATTACTGGAATGACCAGTATACAGGGCCTTCTAGTTTATGACAAACCCTTTAATATAGTGAAATTAAAAAATTTTTCAATAAATGCTTCTGGGTTCACTGTATATCACTATGGGGAAAAAGTTAATCTCCTTTTTCTCCATCACAAATATACAAACATTAATTCTAGGATAATTGTTGGAGATGATGGGCCTAAGAGAAGAAATGGAGGTAAAGAAATAATTTAAGAATTTTTACTAATTTAAAGACTCTATTAAGTAAGAATAGTCCAGTTTAGAGATGGGGAAAAGATATTTGCAACACATCTATTCACAAGAATGCTTCAAAGTAGAATATATAAAGAACCTAAAAAAGTAAGAAAAAGGCAAGTAATTGAATAGAAAAATAAACAAAACACTTAAATGGCAATCCAAAAATATGAGTCTGAATTGCAAATCAACATGTGAATATTTATTTGCCTTCATTAATCAAGAAAAGCAAAATTTGGCAAAGCATACTTGTAAATTTTTCTAATTTTAAGTCTTGTCTGGTAAGAAATATACAACCACTAGAAACCTATCTATCTGGTGGTAATATTAACTGGGGCTTCCCTTGTAGCTTAGTTGGTAAAGAATCTGCCTGTAGTGCAGAAGACTCAGGTTCAATCCCTGGGTTGGGAAGATCCCCTGGAGAAGGAAATGGCAACCCACTCCAGTATTTTTGCCTGGAAAAAATACTGAGGGCCCTGGAGGGCTGCAGTCCATGGGGTTGCAAAGAGTTGGGCATGACTGAGCAATTAACACAATATTAATTAGTAAATCTAAATGTTGATATATTCTATGACCCAACCCCTAAGTGAATTATAATCAAATATAATCAAATACATACTATTCATCAAAGACAATACAAGGATTTTCATAGAAACTTTATACAAAATAGCCCAAAACTAACAATAACCCAACTGCTCATGAACAGAAGGATGAATAATAAATCGTGATGTATTTAAATAATGGAACATACAATAACACTGAGAAATAGTGTTTGAAGTTACATGCAATAATATGGATAGATTATACAAGTATAATATTGAATTCACAAATCCATTGAAATATATGATTATATTTTTCCACAATTCAAAAGCAAACAGAAGAAATACATGAGGCTAGAAGTACATTTATGTCTCTTGGTTGACTGGTGAGAAGGAGTGGGCCCAAGAAGGCATTTTGAATTGCTGCAAATGCTTTGTTTCTTTATCTATGAGCTAGTTATATTTTGTGGACAGACTGTGTACAGTTATACACTTTATACGCTTACACGTTGTATACACTTTGTACTCACGTTTTATATACTTTAGTGTAGATTCAGTGCTATATACTTCAATGAAAATACTCGCTTAAAAATCAGTAAGTGTGCTTTAGATTGTGATGGATCAAAGTAATCCTCCTACCAAGTATATCTATAAGAACAGGATGAAATTATTTGAAAAGAACCATGCATGTCAGGCAGAAATTTAAATGTCACCATCTCCAATAAGAATGCTCAGAGGAGAGAGTTTGACCGCTATGCTCATTTTCCCTTCAAGGCATTTGCCAATTTTCAACCTTCACAGGACTACGATGTAAATAATCCAAATGGGAAGTACAGAAAATAGCCTAAGGGAATATGAGAAGCAGTTTTTTAAAAAAAATCTAACGTTGCTAAATTCTTGAAAGGGAGAAGGAAAGAGTAATTCTTAAGGAGATATTTGGCATAAGTTTTCCAAAACTGACTTAAATAACATGCCACAGATTTAAGAAATTATATGAATACCAGGCAGGGTAAAAGAGAACCAAACAAAATGAATGCACAAACATTTATGCAAACAAATAGACAAATAATTCTTGATTGGGACACAATACAAAATCATAAAGAAAAGATCCATAATTGAATCAATTAAAATGATGAACAGCTATTCATTAAAAGATGCCATTTAGAAGATATTAGCAAACATATATCCAATGAAGAATTCATATCCACAATATGTAAAACGCATTATATCTGTTTCTTAGGACTACTATAACAAATTACCATAAACTGATTGCCTTAAAATTTCATTGACTTACGGGCAAAACTCCAAAATCAAGCTCTCTTCAGAGCCTCACTCCACCTCAGGGCTCTCAGTTCAGTTCAGTCACTCAGTCGTGTCCGACTCTTTGTGACTCCATGAATCGCAGCACGCCAGGCCTCCCTGTCCATCACCATCTCCCGCAGTTCACTCAGACTCACGTCCATCGAGTCCGTGATGCCATCCAGCCATCTCATTCTCGGTCGTCCCCTTCTCCTCCTGCCCCCAATCCCTCCCAGCATCAGAGTCTTTTCCAATGAGTCAACTCTTCGCATGAGGTGGCCAAAGTACTGGAGTTTCAGCTTTAGCATCATTCCTTCCAAAGAAATCCCAGGGCTGATCTCCTTCAGAATGGACTGGTTGGATCTCCTTGCAGTCNTCTATAGTAAACCAGGTCTATGATTGGAAACAAAAATATAGGATGCAGTTAAAGCAATGTGCTGCCAGATTAGTCCAGAAAATGTCTATTTTCAATGACAGTGATTGAGATAAAAAGATGAGGTCAGTTTATGAGGTGGGACAAAAAGGGTCCAACATATAAGTAAATTATAGAAGTCTGTTTTGAGATTCCTGGTGGCTCAGACGGCAAAGAATCTGCCTGCAGTGCAAGAGACCCATGTTCAATTCCTGGGTTGGGAAGATCCCCTGAAGAAGAAAATGGCAACCCACTCTAGTATTCTTGCCTGGAAAATCCCCATGGATAGAGGAGCCTGATAGGCTACAGTCCATGGGGTTGTAAAGAGTCTGGCATGACTGAGTGACTAACACATTCTATGTCTTTTTAGTTGCTGCTAAGTCACTTCAGTCGTGTCCGACTCTGGGCGACCCCATAGATGGCAGCCCCTCAGGCTCCCCGTTCCTGGGATTCTCCAGGCAAGAACTCTGGAGTGGGTTGCCATTCCTTTCTCCAATGCACGAAAGTGAAAAGTGAAAGTGAAGTCTCTCAGTTGTGTCCGACTCTCAGCAGTCGCATGGACTGCAGCCAATTACATCTTTATTAAGATGAAGAAGCCCTGAAATTCTCAATTCTCTGGTTTGACTATAAATGGGCACAGCTGTCTTTCAGAATGCTTTACCTATGTCTATTAAAGCTGAATTATATATAGACTATGGCAATGCAGGTCCACTCTTATGTATGTATGTAACATGAATACAAGTAAATATGTGACTAAATATATGCATACATGTATCACAATGGCATCCATTATTAACAGAGAATAACTCAAATGTAAAAAGGTACATCAGTATTAGAATACACAAGTAATTACAGCTTACTCATAGACTGATGAATAAGAAGAAACTACAAAAAAAAGACCTTGACTTTAAAAAAAGAGCAAAATATAAGTATACAGCAATATAATGAGCAAAAAAAACCTGAAAAAGAGAGCATATATCACATGAATCTAGTGAATAAAGTTAAAATAGGTAAAACAAATATTAAGTGGTAGAAGTCAACGTAGTTATTTTTTCAAGATGAGTAGTAGGGTAATATCGTCCGTCTCATTCTATATTGTGGTAACACAAGAATGTTCACCTTGTGAGAATATACTGAGCTCTATATGTATCTGTACATTGTACTTCTCACAATGCATGTTTTACATCAGTAAAATTCATTCCTTAAAATTAGATTTTATTTTCATATTATGGAAAATTAAGAATATACAGAGAATAAGAAAATAAGATAAATATTTCACTATGTAAATAACATTTATTTCCTTCTGATATTTCACCTAAGTATATACAGGCCGCCCTTATTAGGATACCCATTAGCCTCTGTATGACTAGCAGTTTTCTTTTCCCACTCAGTGGAGATCCATAATTAGGCAAAGTGACTGCCAGCCCTGGCATGTTTCCATGTAAAGGAGACAGGCTCCCAGCAGTGTCCGTGGAGACAGCCTGTGAAGTTAAAATGTCTCAGCTGGGATCTTGTTTCCTCCATTAAGGTTATAACCAGTTACTGATTTAACTTTTAACTCTGCCTGATCATAGGACAACTTATCTATACTATAACAATATTTCCTAATTTTGAATATTTTTATACAGTCATTATTTGTGTTTTTAACTGTAATTTGGACTGTGAGCTACTTTATTATTCTTATCCAGTTAATATGTAAAAACTACATTCGTCCTAGATATTCCAGCACACAGAACAGTGTCCCAGTGTATATGTGTGTGCATGTTTGTGTGTGCTAATTCGCTTCTGTGGTGTCTGACTCTGTGATCCTCTGAACTGTAGCCCTCCAAGCTCTTCTGTCCATGTGGATTCTCCAGGCAAGGATACTGGAGTGGGCTGCCATTTCCTTCTCCAGGGTGTCTTCCTAACCCAAGGATCGAACCCGTGTATCGAATGTCTTATGTCTCCTGCATTGGAAGGCCCGTTCGTTACCACTAGCGCTACCTGGTGTGCGTGTAGTTCGGCTTTTGTTCTTACAGAGAAGAACGTTGAAGACAAGGTCAGAGATCTGGATTGAAAATCCTCAGCAAGCTACCTCTTTTCTCCATAACCATTTCCTCTACTGTCTGAGTGCAGAAACACTGACTATACACCACTGAAATCGTACTTCATCAATTACTGGAATTTTAATCACAGATATAAAGCATCAGTCTTGGTAAACTGAGATTACATGTGGGTATCAGGAACTCAAGTCACTATTTCTTAAACCCTAATGTGTGTCAGAATTATCTGGAAGGTTTTGTAAAACACAGATTACTAGGCCCCACATTCAAAGTTACTGATTTCATAGGTCTGATGAAGCTTGAGAATTTATGTTGCTAACCAATTTCATTGACTGTGCTAAAGCCTTAGGCTATGTGGATCACAGCAAACTGGGGAAAATTCTTAAAGAGATGGGAATACCAGACCACCTAACCTGCCTGCTGAGAACTCTGTATGCCTGTCTCTTATACACGCCTTTTTTTTTTTTTTTTCCTTTAAACAGGATAACATTAACACATTTCAGAGATTTGAGGTGGATATCTTCTACATGGCTGTGTGTCCTGCTACAAACATCTACAAGTTAACAAGAAAAAAGAAACAGTAAAAACTTCAGACATCTTGAACACATATCTCCAAATAATCAGGTTTCTTGTGTTCATCCATAAAATAACAATGGCTGTGTAGGTAGTTTATTTTATGAAATCTTGAACACATATCTCCAAATAATCAGTTTTCTTGTGTTCATCCATAAAATAACAATGGCTGTGTAGGTAGTTATTTTATGAAATAATTCAAGAGAATATGATTAGGATCCTGGAAAGTGTGAAACAAGAAAGAAAAATGAGGACATGTTATTGAGTCTGTTATTGGTATGGCCAAATTGGGGACAGTCCTTAGGAGACATTCTGAAAAGCCAGGTAGATAATATGTACCTTGGCATTGTTTGACCAAGTAAGAGGAAAGAAATATTTTTCCATCTTCTCATGCCCCCATATGGTCAATGCCTTGCCCATGTGGTATTAACTTCCATTCACATATTTCAGAATGGCTGATAAGATACTGGCAGACATCTCTATAGTAAACCAGGTCTATGATTGGAAACAAAAATATAGGATGCAGTTAAAGCAATGTGCTGCCAGATTAGTCCAGAAAATGTCTATTTTCAATGACAGTGATTGAGATAAAAAGATGAGGTCAGTTTATGAGGTGGGACAAAAAGGGTCCAACATATAAGTAAATTATAGAAGTCTGTTTTGAGATTCCTGGTGGCTCAGACGGCAAAGAATCTGCCTGCAGTGCAAGAGACCCATGTTCAATTCCTGGGTTGGGAAGATCCCCTGAAGAAGAAAATGGCAACCCACTCTAGTATTCTTGCCTGGAAAATCCCCATGGATAGAGGAGCCTGATAGGCTACAGTCCATGGGGTTGTAAAGAGTCTGGCATGACTGAGTGACTAACACATTCTATGTCTTTTTAGTTGCTGCTAAGTCACTTCAGTCGTGTCCGACTCTGGGCGACCCCATAGATGGCAGCCCCTCAGGCTCCCCGTTCCTGGGATTCTCCAGGCAAGAACTCTGGAGTGGGTTGCCATTCCTTTCTCCAATGCACGAAAGTGAAAAGTGAAAGTGAAGTCTCTCAGTTGTGTCCGACTCTCAGCAGTCGCATGGACTGCAGCCAATTACATCTTTATTAAGATGAAGAAGCCCTGAAATTCTCAATTCTCTGGTTTGACTATAAATGGGCACAGCTGTCTTTCAGAATGCTTTACCTATGTCTATTAAAGCTGAATTATATATAGACTATGGCAATGCAGGTCCACTCTTATGTATGTATGTAACATGAATACAAGTAAATATGTGACTAAATATATGCATACATGTATCACAATGGCATCCATTATTAACAGAGAATAACTCAAATGTAAAAAGGTACATCAGTATTAGAATACACAAGTAATTACAGCTTACTCATAGACTGATGAATAAGAAGAAACTACAAAAAAAAGACCTTGACTTTAAAAAAAGAGCAAAATATAAGTATACAGCAATATAATGAGCAAAAAAAACCTGAAAAAGAGAGCATATATCACATGAATCTAGTGAATAAAGTTAAAATAGGTAAAACAAATATTAAGTGGTAGAAGTCAACGTAGTTATTTTTTCAAGATGAGTAGTAGGGTAATATCGTCCGTCTCATTCTATATTGTGGTAACACAAGAATGTTCACCTTGTGAGAATATACTGAGCTCTATATGTATCTGTACATTGTACTTCTCACAATGCATGTTTTACATCAGTAAAATTCATTCCTTAAAATTAGATTTTATTTTCATATTATGGAAAATTAAGAATATACAGAGAATAAGAAAATAAGATAAATATTTCACTATGTAAATAACATTTATTTCCTTCTGATATTTCACCTAAGTATATACAGGCCGCCCTTATTAGGATACCCATTAGCCTCTGTATGACTAGCAGTTTTCTTTTCCCACTCAGTGGAGATCCATAATTAGGCAAAGTGACTGCCAGCCCTGGCATGTTTCCATGTAAAGGAGACAGGCTCCCAGCAGTGTCCGTGGAGACAGCCTGTGAAGTTAAAATGTCTCAGCTGGGATCTTGTTTCCTCCATTAAGGTTATAACCAGTTACTGATTTAACTTTTAACTCTGCCTGATCATAGGACAACTTATCTATACTATAACAATATTTCCTAATTTTGAATATTTTTATACAGTCATTATTTGTGTTTTTAACTGTAATTTGGACTGTGAGCTACTTTATTATTCTTATCCAGTTAATATGTAAAAACTACATTCGTCCTAGATATTCCAGCACACAGAACAGTGTCCCAGTGTATATGTGTGTGCATGTTTGTGTGTGCTAATTCGCTTCTGTGGTGTCTGACTCTGTGATCCTCTGAACTGTAGCCCTCCAAGCTCTTCTGTCCATGTGGATTCTCCAGGCAAGGATACTGGAGTGGGCTGCCATTTCCTTCTCCAGGGTGTCTTCCTAACCCAAGGATCGAACCCGTGTATCGAATGTCTTATGTCTCCTGCATTGGAAGGCCCGTTCGTTACCACTAGCGCTACCTGGTGTGCGTGTAGTTCGGCTTTTGTTCTTACAGAGAAGAACGTTGAAGACAAGGTCAGAGATCTGGATTGAAAATCCTCAGCAAGCTACCTCTTTTCTCCATAACCATTTCCTCTACTGTCTGAGTGCAGAAACACTGACTATACACCACTGAAATCGTACTTCATCAATTACTGGAATTTTAATCACAGATATAAAGCATCAGTCTTGGTAAACTGAGATTACATGTGGGTATCAGGAACTCAAGTCACTATTTCTTAAACCCTAATGTGTGTCAGAATTATCTGGAAGGTTTTGTAAAACACAGATTACTAGGCCCCACATTCAAAGTTACTGATTTCATAGGTCTGATGAAGCTTGAGAATTTATGTTGCTAACCAATTTCATTGACTGTGCTAAAGCCTTAGGCTATGTGGATCACAGCAAACTGGGGAAAATTCTTAAAGAGATGGGAATACCAGACCACCTAACCTGCCTGCTGAGAACTCTGTATGCAGATCAAGAAGCAAAAGTTGAAGGAGACATGGAACAACAGACTGATTCCACATTGGGAAAGGAGTACGACAAGGCTGTATATTGTCACTTGCTTATTCAACTTTTATGCAGAATACATCATGTGAAATGCTGGATTGGATGAAGCACAAGCCAGAATCTAGATTCTGAAATACCAATAACCAGTGTTGGGAGAACTACCAATAACCTCAGATATAGAGATGATACCACCTTTATGCCAGAAAGCAAGGAGGAATTCAAGAACCTCTTGGTGAAGGTGAAAGAGGAGAGTGGAAAAACTGACTTAAAACTCAGCATTCAAAATCTAAGATCATGGCATCCAGTCCTATCACTTCATGGCAAATAGATGGGGAAACATGGAAACAGTGACAGACTTTATTTTCTTGGGCTCCAAAATCACTCTGGACAGTGACTGCAGCCATGTAATTCAAAGGTGCTTGCTCCTTGGAAGAAAAGCAATGACAAAAACAGACATGTATTAAAGAGCAGAGTTATTACTTTGCCAACAAAGGTCTGTCTAGTCAAAGCTNTTCATGGCAAATAGATGGGGAAACATGGAAACAGTGACAGACTTTATTTTCTTGGGCTCCAAAATCACTCTGGACAGTGACTGCAGCCATGTAATTCAAAGGTGCTTGCTCCTTGGAAGAAAAGCAATGACAAAAACAGACATGTATTAAAGAGCAGAGTTATTACTTTGCCAACAAAGGTCTGTCTAGTCAAAGCTGTGGTTTATCCAGAAGTCACATACAAATGTGAGAGCTGGGTGATAAAAAAGGTTGACTGCCAAAGAACTGATGCCTTAGAATTGTGCTAGAGAAGACTCTTGAGAGTCCCTTGGACTGCAAGGAGATCAAACCAGTAAATCCTAAGGGAATTCGATCCTGAATATTCATTGGAAGCACTGATGCTGAAGCTCCAGTACTTTGGTCACATGATGCAGAGAACTGACTCATTGGAAAAGACCCTGATGCTGGGAAAGATTGAAGGCAGGAGAAGGAGACGAGATTGAGGATGAGATAGAGGATGAGATTGTTGGATGGCACCACTGACTCAATGGGCTTGAGTTTAAGCAAGTTCTGGGAGTTGGTGATGGACAGGGAAGCTTGGTGTTCTGCAGTCCATGGAGTCACAAAAACCTGGATACGACTGAGCAACTGAACCACAACATCAAATTCCCAGTCAACACCAGTGCTGCTGGTCAGAGGTTTATGCTAAAGACAGCAAGTGCAAGGGAACCTACCTTTAGCACTCTGACCTATGTCCTGTCTTCGTTTTGGCTTCTTTTCTCTGTTGATAGCTGCTGTTTTTGACTGTTCATCAAGTTTACAACCTCCTTTCCACTTGTTTTCCAGTAATAGCAATTTTTACCTCCTTCACACTTACTGGGTATGTCTGATGAATATTAGTGTTAGAGTGAAGCTGTCACACAGGTTTAAGCATGCTAACCCAAATGAAAGAATAATCCCAGCTGAAAGATTATGACAGTGTAGGGATGTGGCTGAAGCAGGGTCAATCAACATAGATGCATAGGTAGGTAGACAGTGTGAAATGGAATATCTTCTGCCATATCAATAAACAAGGATGTAATAGTCATCAGACTCTAAATGTGAATGAGGACTCCCAAAATGGAAAACAAAGCCTATAATCCAGCATATGCCTTACCACCCCATAGTGATTGCTGAGGAGCTGGGAGAGAGAGGTGGCAGAATGTGAGTGATGAAAAAAATACAACAGGAGCTGGCTCTATCTATATAGCTGAGATGCCTTTGAATGGAATGACTTCAGTAATCCCACATTCTTAGGTTTTCCCAAAATAGAATTCCTTAATTTGATATCTGGTTTACCTTGCTGTTGTTCAGTCACTTGGTCATATTCCACTATTCGCAACCCCATAGACTGCAGCAAGCCAGCTTGCCCTATCTTTCACCATTTTACAGAATTTGCTCAAACTCCTGTGCATTGAGTAGATGATGCCATCCAATCATCTCATCCTCTGCCGTCCCCTTGTCCTTCTTTCATCTATGTCAGCAGTGGGGTCTTTTCCAGTGAGTTTGCTCTTTCCATCAAGTGGCCAAAGTACTGGAGCTTCAGCTTCAGCATCAGTCATTCAAATGAATATTCAGGACTGATTTCCTTTAGGATTGACTGGTTTTATCTCTTTACTGTCCAAGGGATACTCAAGAGTCTTCTCCACCACCACAGTTTGAACGCATCAATTCTTTAGCACTCAGGCTTTTTTACTGTCCAGCTCTGAAGCATACATGACTACTGGAAAAGCCATTGCTTTGACTCTATAGACGTTTGTAGGCACAGTAATGACCTTTGTAGTCTCTGCTTTTTAATACACTGTCTAGGTTTGTCATAGCTGTTCTTCCAAGGGGCAAGCGTCTTTTAATTTCATGGCTGCAGTCAACAATGCAGTGACTTTGGAACCCAAGAAAATAAATTTTGTCACTGTTTCCATTGTTTCCTCATCTATTTGACATGAAATGATGGGACTGGATGTTGTTATCTTAGTTTTTTGAATGTTGAATTTTACACCAGTTTTTCCAGTCTTCTCTTTCACCTTGCTCCAGCACAGTGCAGTCTCTGCTCCTTACCTTGACCATGGGGTAGCTCCTCTCGGCTGCCGCCCCTACAGAAGGATCTGTTCATTTCCAAGGCAAACCATTAAATATCACGGTAATCCATGTCATTGTTCCGACCAGTAATGCTAAAGAAACTGAAGTTGAACAGTTCTGTGAAGACCTACAAGGCCTTTTAAAATGAACACCCAAAAAATGACCTTTCGATTATAGGGGACTAGAATGCAAAAGTAGGAAGTAAATAAATACCTGGAGTAACAGGCAAATTTGGCCTTGGAGTACAGAATGAAGCAGGGCAAAGCCTAATAGAGTTTTGACAGAAAATTAGAGATTCCAAGGGAACATTTCATGCAAAGATGGGCTCAATAAAGGACAGAAATGGTATGGACCTAACAGAAGCAGAAGCTACTAAGAACAGGTGGCAAGAATACACAGAAGAATTATCCAAAAAAAGATCTTCATGACCCAGATAATCACAATGGTATGATCACTCACCTAGAGCCAGACATCCTGGAATGTGAAGTCAAGTGGGCCTTAGAAAGCATCACTACAAACAAGGCTAGTGGAGGTGATGGAATTCCAGTTGAGCTATTTTAAATCCTGAAAGATGATGCTGTGAAAGTGCTGCCCTCAATATGTCAGCAAATTTGGAACACTCAGCAGTGACCACAGGACTGGAAAAGGTCAATTTTCATTCTAATCCCAAAGAAAGACAATGCCAAAGAATTCTCAAACTACCACACAGTTGTGCTCATCTCACACGCTAGTAAAGTAATGCTCAAAATTCTTCAAGCCAGGCTTAAGCAATACGTGAACCATGAACTTCCAGATATTCAAGCCGGTTTTAGAAAAGACAGAGGAACCAGAGATCAAATTGCCAACATTCGCTGGATCATCGAAAAAGTAAGGGCGTTCCAGAAATACATCTGTTTCTTCTTTATTGACTATTCCAAAGCCTTTGACTATGTGGATCACAATAAACTGTGGAAAATTCTGAAAGAGATGAGAATACCAGACCAGCTCACCTGCCTCTTAAGAAACCTGTATGCAGGTCAGGAATCAACAGTTGGAACTGGACATGGAACAACAGACTGGTTCCAAATAGGAAAAGGAGTATGCCAAGGTTGTATATTGTCACCCTGCTTATTTAACTTATATGCAGAGTACATCATGAGAAAAGCTGAACTGCATGAAACACAAGCTGGAATCAAGATTGCCGGGAGAAATATCAATAACCTTAGATATGCAGATGACACTACCTTTATGGCAGAAAGTGGAGAACTAAAGAGACTCTTGATGAAATTGAAAGAGGAGAGTGAAAATGTTGTTTAAAGTTCAACATTAAAAAAACTAAGATCATGGCATCCAGTCCCATCACTTCATGCCAAATAGATGGGGAAACAGTGGAAACAATGGCAGACTTTATTTTTGGGGGCTCCAAAATCACTGCAGATGGTGATTATAGCCGTGAAATTAGAAGACACTTACTCCTTGGAAGGAAAGTTATGTAACCAACCTAGACATCATTTTTAAAAGCAGAGACATTACTTTTTTCAACAAATGTCTGTCTAGTCAAGTCTATAATTTTTCTGATAGTCATGTATGGATGTGAGAGTTGGACTATAAGGAAAGCTGAGTGCTGAAAAATTGATGCTTTTGAACTGTGGTGTTGGAGAAGACTCTTGAGAGTCCCTTGGACTGCAAGGAGATCCAACCAGTCCATCCTAAAGGAAATCAGTCCTGGGTGTTCATTGGAAGGACTGATGTTGAAGCTGAAACTCCTGTATTTTGGCCATCTGATGGGAAGAGCTGACTCATTTGAAAAGACCCTGATGTTGGGAAAGATTGAAGGCAGGAGGAGAAGGGCACAACAGAGGATGAGATGGTTGGATGGCATCACTGACTCAATGGACATGAGTTTGAGTAAGCTTGAGTTGGTGGTGGACAGGGAGGCCTGGCATGCTGCAGTCCATGGGGTTGCAGAGTTGGACACGACTGAGCGACTGAACTGAACTCTGCATTTAAGGTAAATAAGGGTGACAATATATAGCCTTCATGTACTCCTTTCCCAATTTGGAAGCAGTCCATTGTTCCACATTCAGTTCTAACTGTTGCTTCTTAAGTTGCCTACAGATTTCTCAGGAGCCAGATAAGGTGGTCTGGTATTATCATCTCTTAAAGAAAGACTTTAACATAGTCAATGAAACAGTAGTAGAAGCAGTTTTTCAGAAATTCTCTTTTTTTTTTTTTTTTTGTGGTCTAACAGATGTTGGCAATTTGATCTCTGGCTCCTCTGCCATGTTTAAGTCTTACTTGTACATCTGGAAGTGCTAGGTTCACGTATTGGAATGCTAGTTTCGAAGATTTGAGTATTTCCTTTCTAGCCTGTTCAATGAGTGAAATTGTGCAGTAGTTTGAACATTTTTTGGCATTGTCCTTCTTGGATTGGAATGAAAACTGACCTTTTCCAGTCCTGTGGCCACTACTGAGCTTTCCAAACTTGCTGGCATATTGAGTGCAGCACTTTCATGGCATCAACTTGTAGGATTTGAAATAACTGAGCTGGAATTCCATAACCTCCACTACTTTTGTTCATAGTGATGCTTCCTAAGGGCCACATATCTTCACACTGCAAGATATCTGACTCCAGAGGAGTTATCACACCATTGTGGTTATCAGGGTCATTAATATCTTTTTTGTATAGGTCTTTTGTGTATTCTTGCTACATCTTAATATCTTCTGCTTCTGTTAGGTCCACACTGTTTCTGCCCTTTATTGTGCTTATCTCTTCATGAAATGTTCCCTTAGCATCTCTGATTTTCTGGAAGAGATCTCTAGTCTTTCCCATTCTATTGTTTTCCTCTCTGTCTTTGCATTTTTCACTTAAGATGGCTTTCTTATCTCTCCTTGCTATTCTCTGAAACTCTGCATTCAGTTAGATATATCTTTCCTTTTCAAATCCTTTTCCCTTTGCTTCTTTATTTAGCGGTTTGTAAGGCCTCTTCTGACAACCATTTTACATTTTTTCATGTCTCTTTTCTGGGAATAGTTTTGATCACTTCCTCTTGTACAGGGTTATGAACCTCTATCCTTCATTCTTCAGTCACTCTTATCGATCAGATCTAATTCCTTGATTCTATTTGTCACTTTCACCATATAATTGTAAGAGATTTGATTTAGGTCATAGCTGAAAGGCATAGTAGTTTTCCCTACTTTGTTCAATTTAAGTCTAAATTTGGAAAGACGGGGTTTATGATATGAGCCACAGTCAGCTTGCGATCTTGTTTTTGCTGACTGTATAGAAGTTTTCCATCTTTGGCTGCGAAGAATATAATCAGTCTGATTTTGGTGTTGACCATCTGGTGATGTTCATGTGCAGCGTCTTCGCTTGTGTTGTTGGAAGAGGGTGTTTGCTCTGACTAGTGCGTTCTCTTGGCAGAACTCTATGAGCCTTTGCCCTGCTTCATTCTGTACTCCAAGGCCAAATTTGCCTGTTACTCCTGGTGTTTCTTGCCTTCTTACTTTTGTATTCTAGTCGCCTATAATGAAAAAGACATCTTTTTTGGGTGTTATTTCTAGAAGTTCTTGTAAGTCTTCATAGAACTGTTCAGCTTCTGCAGCGTTACCAGTCGGGGCATAGGCTTGGATTACCCTGATATTGAATGGTTGGCCTTGGAAACGAACAGAGATCATGCTCTCATTTTTTGAGATTGACTCAAATACGGCCTTTTAGACTCTTCTGTTGAGTCTCAGGGCTGCTTCGCTTCTTTGAAGGGAGTCTTGCCCATAGTAGTGGATATAATGGTTGCCTGAATTAAATTCACCCAACCTCTGCGTTTTAGGTCACTGATTCCTGAAATGTCAGTGTTCACACTTGCCATCCAATTTACCTTGATGATGGACCTAACATTCCAGGTTCCTATGCAGTGTTGTTCTTTACAGCATTGGAGTTTATTTGCATCACTAGTCATATCCACAACTGGACATCGTTTCCATTACTTAACAATAATCTGATGTTTAGACTGCCTGGCGCACTCCCTTTCCTGCCTTCTCAGAGCAGTCTCCCAGGGCTTCCTGAGATGCTGTTCCTGGATTTGAAATCTTAAGATTTTCCCACCAAAGTCTTTAAATCTTTATTTTCAGGCTGTGAATATTTTTTAGTTACCCATAGGTAGATATAGCATTATCACTGTCATATCTGCTAAGCTCCGTCTAAAACTTGTAACTTCTGACCCCATGGGCTGTAGCTTGTCAGGCTCCTCTTCTCATGGATTTCCCAATCAGGAACACTGAAGTAGGTTGCCGTTTCCTTCTCCAAGAGAGATAGACATATAGGTGAAATGTCAGTCTTCTATCCAAAATTCTCCAGTGACTCCTTCTGTTATAAAGAATACAAAAGTATGTAAATTTAGTATATAAAACTAAAATTCTTTGAATGGCATACATGTCCCTGAATGATCTATAATTCACAACCTTCTATTCCTTCAGATGACATTTCTTAACACTTTCTGTGTCATTTTCACTCTAGTCCAAATTGACTCTCCCAGTATCCATGTTTACCACTACCTGGAAATCTCATCAAAAGGCTGTCTTTTCTAGATTCTTCACAAGCACCAACTGGTCTGTCCTACCGTAATTATTATATTTATCCTTTCAATTTCCCCTTGCCTAAGTGTCCTTTCTTCCTGCTTTTCTTCATACTACTTATCAACTTCTAGCATACTGTTAAATATACTGCATATTTAGCCTCTTGCTACTTCAGCTAATCATAACATTGTGAAAACAATGACTTTTGTTCATTTCATACATTATTATGTTCTCAGTACCTATGCAGGCTGCTAGTTCTATTCAGTATATATTAATATTTATTGAATCACCTTTAACTCATAAATACATATAAATAATTAAAAATGGGTCACAGTATAGCTTATTTTCATACAGTATGCCTAGTTTTACTTTAGTTAAATGTTGCTGAAGAAAATCAATCTGAAGTAAAAATGAGAAATTTACTAACTTTTCAGTAAATGCTTCTTTATTATAGATGTTTAAATCATTCCTTTAAATTTTTCTCTTAAAAAGTTGAAGTCCTTACAAGCTCAATAGTATAATAATAAAGTTAAGAAGCATTACATCTTTACACATTTCTGTACCTCTACTCCCCCAGCATATCTCTCTCCTGGTTTTATTACTTGCTATTTTTATATTTTTAAGATTGATATTTGTATCCTTATATTTAACCATGATTTTTATTTTTATATTAAATTGGTGGTGGTGCTGATTTAGTCACTAAGTTGCGACTTTTCCAGCACTTGTGACCCTATGGACTGTAGCCTGCCAGTCTTCTGTCCATGGGATCTCCCAGGCAAGTATACTGCCACTGGAGGCCATGTCCAAGGGATCTTCCTAACCTAATGATCAAACCTGCATCCCCTGGGTCTCTTGTGTTGGCAGCCAGATGCTTTACCACTGAGCCATCAGAGAATCCTCTGTTACATTGGGTTCACTGCCAGTTGTTTCACTAAAAGGTCTCTTATTGGCTGAAACTCAATATAAGCAGCACCCCCTCAGCCTGCCACTACCCCCCAGGGATAGCTCATATGTGAATCCTTGTGAGCTTATCTTATTACCTAATTTTTCTTAGAGTAAATGTCTCTTTCAAGTTATTATATATATAGGGAATAATTTTCTTTCAGATAGGTTTGGAAATGGAATATTACCTATGCTTGGAGGTTCTTGATGACCAAGGCAGTAACAATAATTATTCAAGGCAAATATTTTTCTCTTTTCACATTATTCTGCATCTCCATGGAAACATTACTCTGAAGGAGCTTCTGTATTTTTACTTTTTTTTGCTGTGGTTTCCTTTCATCAGTCTTAGTTTGTTATTTTTGTTTGTTTATTCTTCCTTGTTAAATGTATATTTATATACCAATGATGTAGTAGCCTGAAAATTGGAGGATGAGCGGTAGGATGGAGTCAGCTCTGTAGTGACTCCTAAATTAGCCCCTAGTCTTCTTATTTCCAGCATTTCAATTATGGCTGATTCCTGGTAGTAAAATAAGGTATTTTCTTCCACGTGTCCCAGATATCCTCATTAGCACATTTTACATTCTGTATTATGTTTTATTGCTTAACTTTTTATGGCATTTTCTCCTCCTACTTCTGTTAATATTAATGTTCCTCAGAGGGGTAATTACAAATCTACTACTCATGTCTTCCTTCTGATTCACCCTTATCTTTAATCTTCCCTACCTTTTAGTTTTGTTGAAAAGTTCTGACATTTTATATAGAATCACTTCATTCATTTCCTAGAATACAGAGGGAAAGAGTGTGAGTAGGTAGAGAGAGAGAGAGAGAGAGCTAGCTGAGGTCAATGAGACCTCTACTTTCTTTAAAATACATATGGAAATTTATGAGAAAGCAAATCTTTATTAATTTGCCTCTTCAGAAAACCTACATTCAGTAGCTAGCTACTCAGGTGTTTATGTGTCCAGTTCAGTTCAGTTCAGTTGCTCAGCGGTGTCCAACTCTTTGCGACCCCATGAATCACTCAATGTATTTAGGAAATCTAGAAATAATAAAATTAAATTTACCTACTTGTATATCAGTTTTGACTTTATCAGAATTTCAGGTTATTTTTCTTGTGTCTCTAATCTAGATTCCATGTGTTTTTTCAGACACATTGAAATATGGAATTTTTTTTTCCAGAAAAGATTTGGCCTAGATAGGGCTCTCAAAATTAAAATGATTAAAGCATGGAATATAACATGAAGGTAGGTATCCTCAATGATCACTCCCCTCTATACTGGAGGAGGAGTAAAGGGTTATTTTGGATGAGAGATGAGTGATTTAAGATAAATATTAATTTTCTTCTCTCCAGTCTATTCTATCTTGAACTATTCTAGACACCTCACATATAATAATGTATTGTGACATAATCATAGAAAATAAGTTAATATTATAGTCATTACAAAGAGATGATTTGGTGAACAGAAAAGCAATTTATTTAGTGTGATCTTGTAAACTGATGTTAGCTGCCATTTTAAGAAAAAAAAAGCTTACGTTATAAGACACGGTGAAATATAATTCTTAAAAACAGTGTATGTTGTGAATAGACAAAGAAATAAAAGTAAATACTACAGTTAAACATCCATAAATGAAAGAAGGCCACAGCTGCATAAAAACAGACCCTTTTCAAACAAACATTGTGTTATAATTGAATTGCCTGCTGAGCCAAACAAAAATCGTCTCTCAGAATCAGATTCTGACTGTCATGCACTTTAAGTAAAGGCAAGTAAAATGCCTCTCCACGTGTTCAGAGAGTGTTATGGCTTTCACATGGTTTTGGAAAGCTTTTCCACAGGGTTTTTTATAATTGTATTTTCCCCAGGTTAAAAGAAATCTCTAATCACAGTGCCTTTTTTATTCCCCAGGTACTTTCCTGCCTATATTACATGAGAGACCACTGTGATTCACAGGAGGAGCTCTCTTTGCAAGATTCAAACTAATTTTTACACAAACTTCATTTAAGTTTTAGAGTATTGAATTTCTTTTAAGTAATGCAACTGGCTTTTAAAAACTTTTTCAATTAATGCTTATTCCTTTATCCTTTCTAACTGGCACAGTAATTTTTGTACTGTATATTATGTGTGTGTTATATCCATACACCTCATATCATTTTATGTCAAACACTGTACACATATAGGGTAGGTATAATAAATATTAATAGATACATAGGTATAATATGGGTGCAGATATAACACCTGCCTCTTTCACTTTATGAGAGTGAAAAAGTTGGCTTAAAACTCAACATTATGAAAACTAAGATCATGGCATCTGGTCCCATCACTTCATGACAAATAGATGAGGAAACAATGGAAACAGTGACAGACTTGATTTTGTTGGGCTCCAAATCACTGCAGATTGTGACTGCAGCTATGAAATTAAAAGACCCTTGTTCCTTGGAAGAAAAGCTATGACCAACCTAGACAGCATATTAAAAAGCAGAGACATTACTTTGCTGACAAAGGTCCATCTAGTCAAAGCTATGGTTTTTCCAGTAGTCATGTATGGATGTGAGACTTGGGCTAGAAAGAAAGCTGAGCGCCGAAGAATTGATACTTTTGAATTGTGGTGTTGGAGAAGACTCTTGAGAGTCCCCTGGACTGCAAGGAGATCAAACCAGTCAATCCTAAAGGAAATCAACCTTGACTATTCATTGGAAGGACTAATGCTGAAGCTGAAGCTCCAATACCCCCAAGAAAGATAAATCCTGGATCTTTATCAATGTATTAAGAAAAAATTTAAATTTTGAAAGTTAGTCCATGAAAGAATACAGGATGTATATATAGAAAATTAAATAATGCCAATGAGGCAATTACTAATTCCCATAGTAATTGAACCATAAAGAAGGCTAAGTGCTGAAAAATTGTGACACTTTCAAATTGTGGTGCTGGAGAAGACTCTTGAGAGTCCCTTGGACAGCATAGAGATCAAACCAGTCAGTCCTGAAGGAAATTAACCCTGAATACTCATTAGAAGATTTGATGCTTAAGCTGAAGCTCAAGTACTCTGGCTACCTGAAGCAAAGAGCCAGCTAACTGGAAAAGACCCTGATGCTGGGAAAGATTGAGGGCAGGAGGAGAAGGGGGTGACAGAGGATGAGATGGTTGAATGGCATTATTGACTGAATGGGCATGAATTTGAGCAAACTCTGGGAGATAGTGAAGGACAGTGAAGCCTGGCATGCTACAGTCCTTAGGGTCACAAATAGTGGAACACCACTTAGTGACTGAACAACAACAGGTGAAAGAAAGCTACACAAAGTGAAACATATGTTTATTCAGTGTTATATAAGCCAACTGTGAAATATTACATAGTTATAGTGATATAGTAATTATGAAACTCAAAAGTAATTTTGTTGTTTGTGAAAGAAATGAGCATATATGTTTATCTTGCAAGTAGAGGTGTATAGAGACTGGTAGAGTGTTGAGAAGATAAACTGTGGCTTTCCATAAGAAGGAAACAATAGATAATATGTAACAACAACTCAATGCATTAAGATACAAGCACTTTTTTTTTTTTTTTTTGGCCTACTGTGGAGCTTGCAGGATCTTACTTCCCAATTAGAGATAGAACCTGGGTCCCAGCCACGAAATTGCAGAGTCCTAACCACTGGTACTACAGGAAAACCCAGTATAAACACATTTTTAAGAGACATGGAAATAAATGCCAAAAGAAACAGTGAAAGAAATGAAAGTGACAGCTTCTGGAAAGCAGAGATTGCAGAATGGTTAATAGTGAGACAATGACTGCCATTTTCTCTTTAAAAGATATTTAAGACTCTCACTTTTTAACTATACTCATGAATAACTCTAATAGAATTTTAAATATATATATGTGTGTCTGTGTATATATATATATATATAGAGAGAGAGAGAGAGAGAAAGAGATGTTTGTATGATTTATGTGTAGGTATATATGATTTTGGGCTTTCCTAGTGGCTCAGACGGTAAAGCATCTGTCTGCAATGCAGGAGACCCTGGTTCGATCCCTGGGTTGGGAAGATCCCCTGGAGAAGGAAATGGCAGCCCACTCCAGTATTCTTGCTTGGAAAATCTTATGGATTACATGTGTGCATACATACTTAGTTGCTTCAGTCATGTCTGAGTCTTTGTGACCCTGTGGAGTATAGCCTGCTAGGCTCCTCTGTCCATGGGATTCTTCAGGCAAGAATACTGTAGTGTGTTGCTATACTCTCTTCCAAGGGATCTTCCTGACCCTGGGATTGAACCCGTGTCTCCTGCAGCTCCTGTGTTGCAGGCAGATTCTCTACCTCTGAGCCACCAGGGAAGCCCACCAAAATCATTTTATATAGTGGCTTATGCTGACAATCAATAACAGCTAAATCCATAGCCCCATATCCACATCTCCTCAATTAGTTTTACCGTTTAGGAATTGATGTGAGAGCCAAATCCCATAAAGTTTAAGTTATATGTTAAAATCTAATACATAGGAATGGAAAGAGTATAAATCATACTTCAGAGAACTNGTAATGTCTCAGTTAATATCACTCTATGATTTTATCCTCTTTCCCACCATTTTACTTACATGCATTGTCAGTGTGGATAAATGAATATGAATAAGACTGGAATAAAAATAGCCTGCTTATTTAAATACGTGGCCATAAGATAGAATTTTGGCAGATTCATGTTGATAAATGGCAAAACCAATATGATATTGTAAAGTAAAAAAAAAAAAAGAGTTCCTTTTAAGAAACAAATTATAATACCCATCTAAAACAAGTTCAATGAGTTAATTAATTGATGAGATAACCTCTGGCAGGTATGTGAAAGTTGGCTCAGCTGGTAAAGAATCCGCCTGCAATGCAGGAGACCTGGGTTCAATCCCTGGGTTGGGGAGATCCCCTGGAGAAGGGAACAGCTACCCACTCGAGGATTCTGGCCTGGAGAATTCCATGGACTATAGTCCATGAGGTCTCAAAGAGTCGGACATGACTAAGTGACTTTCGGTTTCAACACATAAACAGTTATTTACTTTGTCATATACAGATGCGTTAATAACGATATTTCAGGACCATAGCAGCACCTGTAACCACTTGGAAAACAGACCAAAGAAACTGCTAGGTATGATCTGTCTCAAAATGATTTTCCATTTGTTTTCTTTTTTTTTTTCTTTTTGATACTTCAGGTCATCAGTCTCCTCTGGAGTTATTCTAATTCAGTTAAATGACACAAAGAGATGTATTTTGGTGTTTTCTTTTTGATACTTCAGGTCATCAGTCTCCTCTGGAGTTATTCTAATTCAGTTAAATGACACAAAGAGATGTATTTTGGTGTTTTTTTTTTTTTTTTCAACCCAAACCTAACTGTTCCTTTCCTTTTTCTTCTGTTCTCCCTCTCAACTCTCTTACCCCCCCAAAACTTCTATCATTTTGTATGTTTTTCCATTTTTAAACAACAGTTAACCATCTAATTTTTTCTGACATGCAGTTTCCAAACGCTGGGGCCCTTGAAAAAGCTGCATTCTGGTTGTTATAGAGTCTGTGGATCACTCGTATATGATTATCAGTGGCTTCTGATACGGCTGCCACTCTTACGATATAATACTTTGCATATGCACAAAGAGAGTGGAAGTCAGCCCTCAGAAGTTATTTGAGGATTATCTGGAAGTTTTTAAATGATATTCATAAATGATTGTGTTAAAATTATCTTCCAGGGGAAGAAGTGAATTATAACATTCATTTTCTGGTTATTTCCTGCACTTCCAACCATGACAGTGTAAAATTGTTCAAATTGGATTGGTTTTAAATGTGATCCAGTTTTACTCCACTGGAGTTGTGCTGAATTTGAAATATTAGGTAGTAAACACAGGAAAGTACTGAATTAATCTGCTTTGCTAATGCTAAGGCAAAGCTCTGTTGGATAGGTGTAGAGAAAAGATGAGATTCATTTACCCAAGTAGTATAGGAGAGCTGCAATGATTCAATTATGTGAAAAAAAGTTTAAATTTCTCCCTTAGGCTACATTCACATTAAATCAACTAAATATTTTATAACATTTAAATGAATATAATTTTGATTATTAAATTTAAGCATGACTTTTGAAAGGATACTTTGGACATTTGATTGATTTTTTTTGAGGGGGGAGGGTGTTGCAAATAATTTGACTCCAGTCTTCTCATAAGCAGAATTACAAAAGTTTAGATCTGGAGGAAATATTTGAGGCCATCTAAGACATTTGTTCTTCTCTCAAATAAGGTAATTAAAATCCATGAGAGCTAATTTCATAGGGATTCTTGATTAAATGGTGGCAAAGCTGCAATAATAATTTATATACTAGTGTTTCCAGACTTTGAAATTTTCTTTTGTTGTTTTAAAATTTTAAAAAAAAATCCTTAATATGAAACAGCTGCTGGAGATGACAATTTTTTAATTTTTTTAATTGGAGGAAGATTGCTTTACAATGTTGTGTTGGTTTCTGCCATACAGCAGTGTGGATCAGTCATAATTATATTCCCTCCTTCTTGATCCTTCCTGCCCTAACCCTTCCCACTGAAAAGATTATCACAGAGTTCTAGGCTGGATTCCCTGTGTTCCATAGCAGCTTCCCACTAGTTATCTATTTTACACATGATAGTGTATATCAGAGATGACACATTTTAAACTGCCTTACATACCATAACTCATGGTAATATTTTAGTTATTATTACTACAACTTACAGTGTTAATCCTGTGTGGAAAAAAAGATTTAAGTATTAAAGAAACTATAATATTTGGGCATTATTTACAGAATAAAAGTGTAAGCAGAAAAAAGCAAACTTTCCAACTAGTGAAAGGCCAAGGTTGTAACTGTAATTCAGAAATTTAACAAAAGTTGTGCAAAATTGATGGGAGTCTAACTTAAGCAGTGAGCAGAAAACCAAGGATATGTATATGAAAGATGTTAAGAACTTAGAATTGCAGCATCTAGTCAACCAGGATGGGGAAAGGTGAAAATAATTTTTGAAGACAGCAGAATGGCACAATTAAATGTATTAAGTTTGAGATGCTTGTCCACATGTCAAGTCTACTTTATGGATTTAATATTTGGAAGGTACAATAGAGATGTGATTTGAGCTTTTACATAAACTTTGTTTGTGATCATTATTTCATGAGTCAATATATAGGGAACCTACACAGTCATGCAAAGAAAAAAGAATAGAGATTTCTGAGGAACACTGACTAGATGGAGACTGAGGAAACAGGGGAGGAGTCTGAGGTTGAAGAAACAGAGAAGAAAATTAAGAAAGATGGAAAGGTACAAATATCTTAAGGAAAGAGTTCTCTCCAATTATCAATAGGCAGAAGAGTATGAAGAATGACAGGAAATGAGATGTAGTTTCTTATTAGCTTTAAAATTATGTCAGTTGAGATGGTTACTTGGAGTTATTATAGTTTTTATTCCTTATAATCATTTAGGACTTCCCTGGTGATTCAGTGGTAAAGAATCCTCCTGCCAATGCAGGTGACATAGGTTCGATCCCTGGGTCAGAAAGATCCTCTGGAGAAGGAAATAGCAACCCACTCCAGTGTTCTTACCTGGGAAATCCCATGGACAGATAAATCTGGTGGGATACAGTCCATGGAATCACAAACAGTTGGACACAGCTTAGCGACTAAACAACAGAATCATTTATGACCACTGTTTGGAGATTTAGAAATTTTGAATACACATCTCTGATTCCTGCTCTAGTAGAAATTCCTCTGTATTCTGGATACTTCAAGCCAGTTATTAGTATGTCAGTTAAGCTGCAGCATGTTATTATCTGAAAAAAATATGTTGAAAAAATTGTAATTTCTTGACAGTACAGTGTTTTAAAGGGCTTTCCTCATGGCTAAATGGGTAGATAATCCACCTACAATGCAAGAGATGTGGGTTCAAGTCCTGGGTCAGGAAGATACCCTGGAGAAGGAGATGTTGTCAACCCACTCCAGTATTCTTAGCAGGGAAACTCCATGGACAGAGGAGTCTGGCAGGCTACAGTCCATGAGTTTGCAAAGAGTTAGACATGACTTAGTGACTAAATCACACACAATGTTTAAAAAATTTTTTTAAATTACAATTTTGGCTTTTATTTCAAACTTAAATACAATGGTGATTCTATAACTAGTTTTATATTAAGTGATTTAGATTTGAAGAAATATTTTCATTTTCAGAATATGTATTATCTGAAATTATAAATGCATAAGAAATTATTTCTAAATATGATAATATAAAGAGAACTTGTTCATAAAGATCATATTTATAATGAATAATATTTTTGTTTGATTCATGTTGCTGTATGGCAAAACCAATACAATATTGTAAAGTAATTAACCTCCAGAGCCCCTTTTCCTTTGAAGAGTATCTACACTAAGTTAAAGTGATTCTCCTAATCTCTGTTGATACCTATCAGTGTAGTTCAATAAGTAAGTTACTAAGCTAGTTCTTTGAATTAACCTTGACCAAAGCAAAATGATCATAACTCATGTTTTAAAGTTTAATTACTTATATGTTTCAGCATTTATTAATTTAAATCACAGTATATACATAGTGAGACATTTAAAATATATTTTACATCATTTTCACATGTCCCATCCATATAGTGAAATCCTACATACATTCAATACATTTAATTCCTTGGTAACCATAATAGTTAATTTTCTGTGTCAACTTTCTGGGCCACCAACTCTCCAGGTATTTGGTTAAATATTATTCTGGGTAAGTCTATGATGGTACCTCTGAAAAAGAATAATATTTGTGTCTGTAAATTGAGTAAAGCAGATTGCCCTACCCAATGTCTGATTGGGGAAGGTAGGGTAGCCATTCAGACAAGGAAGACTTGAACAGAACAATAAGACTGAGTAAGAGAGAATCTGTTGTTTCGGCTTGACTGTCTTCCAGCTGGAACTTCTCTGACCTTCAGACTAGGACTCATATTGGAGCTCGTACCATCAGCTTGCCTGGTTCTCAAGCCTTCTGATTCAGACTGAAACTATACCATTGGCTCTCCTGGGTCTCCCGCTTGCTGACTGCAGATCTTGGTAAGTCTCAGCTTCCATAAGTAAGTGAGTCTATTCCTCCCAATAGATAAATGTATATACTCAGATATACATTAATTATATATATATATATATATATATATATATTAGTATGTTTATATATGTGTGTATTCACCTATGTCTATATCTATGTCAGTTCAGTAACTCAGTCGTGTTCAACTCTTTGCAACCCTGTGGACTGCAACATGCCAGGCTTCCCTGTCCATCACCAACTCTTGGAGTTTACTCAAACTCATGTCCATCAAGGCAATGATGCCATCCGACCATCTCCTCCTCTGCCATCCCCTTTTCTTCCTGCCTTCTATCTTTTCCCAACATCCGGGTCTTTTCAGATGCTTCAATTCTTCACATCAGATAGCCAAAATATTGGAGTTTCAGCTTCAACATCAGTCCTTCCAGTGAATATTCGGGACCGATTTCCTTTAAGATTGACTAGTTGGATCTCCTTGCAGTCCAAGGGACTCTCAAGAGTCTTCTCTAATACCACAGTTCAAAAGCATCAATTCTTCGGCAGC
>SJYX01012085.1:40639-62339 GCA_006410675.1 Oreotragus oreotragus
AGTACTGGAGTTTCAGCTTTAGCATCATTCCTTCCAAAGAAATCCCAGGGCTGATCTCCTTCAGAATGGACTGGTTGGATCTCCTTGCAGTCCAAGGGACTCTCAAGAGTCTTCTCCAACACCACAGTTCAAAAGCATCAGTTCTTCAGCGCTCAGCTTTCTTCACAGTCCAACTCTCACATCCATACATGACCACAGGAAAAACCATAGCCTTGACTAGACAGACCTTAGTTGGCAAAGTAATGTCTCTGCTTTTGAATATACTATCTAGGTTGGTCCTAACTTTTCTTCCAAGGAGTAAGCGTCTTTTAATTTCATGGCTGCAGTCACCATCTGCAGTGATTTTGGAGCCCCAAAAAATAAAGTCTGACAGTGTTTCCACTCTTTCCCCATCTATTTCCCATGTTATTGCTTTTCTTCCAAGGAGCAAACATCTTTTAATTTCATAGCTGCAGTGACCATCTTCAGTGGTTTTGGAGCCCCAATAAGTCTGTCACTGTTTCCGTTGTCTTCCATCTATTTGCCATGAAGTGATGGGACTGAATGCCATGATCTTAGATTTTCTGAAAGTTGAATTTTAAGACAGTTTTTTCCCTCTTCCCTTTCACTTTTATCAGGAGGCTCTTTAGGTCCTCTTCCCTTTCTGCTATAAGGGTGGTATCATCTACATATCTGAGGTTACTGATATTTCTCCCGGCAGTCTTGATTCCAGCTTGTGCTTCATCCCTGGCATTTCGCATGATGTACTATATGTAGAAGTTAAATAAGCAGGGTGACAGCCTTGACATACTCCTTTCCTGATTTGTAACCAGTCTGTTGTTCCATGTCTAGTTCTAACGGTTGCTTCTTTACCTGCATACAGATTTCTCAAGAGACAGGTCAGGTGGTCTGGTATTCCCATCTCTTGAAGAATTTTCCAGAGTTTGTTCTGATCCACATAGTCAAAGGCTTTGGAGTGGTCAACGAAGCAGAAGTAGATGTTTCTCTGGAACTCTCTTGCTTTTTCAGTAATCCAACAGATGTTGGCTATTTGCTCTGTAGTTCCTCTGCCTTTTCTGAATGCAGCTGGAACACCTGGAGGTTCATGGTTCACGTACTGTTGAAGCCTAGCTTGGAGAATTTTGATCATTACTTTGCTAGCATGTGATATGATTGCAATTGTGTGGTAGTTTGAACATTCTTTGGCATTACCTTTCTTTGGGATTGGAATGAAATCTGACCTCTTCCAGTCCTGTGGGCCACTGCTGAGTTTTCAAAATTTCTATGCTATTTCTATGTCTATCTTTGTCTGTATCCATACTTATTTATGTCTATGTTTGTCCATGTCTTTTATCTATATCTGTCTGTATCTCTATCAATATATAGACAAATATCTATGTCTATATCTATTGGTATTCTACTGATTCTTTTACTCTCGATAATTCAATTACAGATTTTGGTACTGAAGTATTTTAGAAGAAAATAATTTAATTTTGAGGTCAAGTTTTCTGAATTAGTTTTATAGTTTCTAAAATAGACTCTATAATCTGACTAGACTTAAAGGTGTTAAAAACTCTGTCTCCAATGATAGTGGTTTCATGAGTACTTGAAAATATCAAAACTCACTGAATTGCATACATTAAATATTTGTAGTATATTGTACAGCAGTTCCACACTGGTAATGCTATTCATGTTACTTTCACAGTGAGGCCTTCTTATGCCATGATAAAATGTAATTACCTTCTTGACATTTCTAGTCCCCCTTTCTTCCTTTTGCTTATTTCTTATTACCTTTATATTTATCACTATCTAAAAATATCTACTTTGTTATTTCAATTTGCTTACAAGTAGGCATATATTTTTATTTGTTTTAAACACTGCTTTATTTCTACTGACTAGAAAATTCCTCTCCTAGATAAATGCAAACTAAATATTTGTTTAATAAATAAATAAACGGTTGAATGGGAGTGTATAAGAAATTGATGATATTAATAATATGCCTCAGTGCAGTCAATGGATGGTTGGAGTAGTGTTACTAGAAGAATTGCCAATGAAAACTAAAAGAAAGTGCCTGAAAAACATGTGCTTGCATTGAATTATTGGAGACATTATATTTACTAGCAGTGGTGTGTCTAAATTTGAACCACTGGTTCAAGTTTCTAGGAAAGCTAGGGGAAGCAGTATTTGAGGATGAAAGATGGAAGGATGGATTACAAAAAGGCATGAACAGATATTTAGGAGTATAGAATGTCTTAATTATTTTGACTGTGAGAGTGGTTTCATGTGTATCTGCAAATATTGAAACTCACTTAAACTGCATACATTAAATACGTGCAGTTTTTTTGTTCAACAGTTAACACATTATTAAAGCTGTTAAAGTTATTTTCACAGTAAAGGGGAAATAAGAAAGTAAGACACCAGAGTTTTAAATATATTTATTGATACTGATGTCAAATTCAAATTTAAGGTTTATATAGTTGGAGAGAATTATAGTATGCCAAGAGCCAATAACTTTACAAGAACAAAGTAAATTCTGTGATGACAGATTTCTGCAATAATTAGGTAATTGGTGGGTAAAGTGATATCATAAGGTTCAAAGTTTCCTGTTTTTAGGAAGAAGGAACATCTGCAAATAAAATTTAGCTGTTAGAAATAACCTACTCACATTTTAGACAGTGAGCAAAGAACTAGTCACATCCTGAGAAAGTTGTAGGGGAAACAGTATTCTAAAGAAACAAGCCAGAACACAGTTAAAGGAAGAAAGCCAAGGAATCATTCTAAAAAGAGGTTAAAAATTTAGGAGATTTTGTTGATGACTGACTGTGAAGAGTATATAGAGTTCTGCTCAGATTTAAGGGAACTGAAGGGGCAACATGATCTAACAGATACTATAATCCCATCTAAGCCATCACTGTCAGAGAAGCCTGTCCAACAGGAGCTGTGGCCTTTAGTAGAGGAATGAGGGCAAACATCATCCCTCAAGGTCAGAGCCAGAAGATTGCATCTCCCAGCCTCTCCTGTTCACACACTCTGATTTTCAGATGGTGGCTCCTAATGACAAGATCTAAACAGAAACAGAGCAAAATATCCTTGTTTCTGAACTACATAAAAGTCAGCCTCCTGAGACAGATAACAGTACTGCAAGGTAGAGAGTGAATTTGGAGGAGCAAGTGATGTCTTCCTAGCCCTGAACCTTTCTGTGTCCCTCAATCATACAACTTAAACTTTAAAAGATATTCATTATTCCCAAATTGTTTTATGAATCAATAGAGTTCACCTTAAAATTATGTGTATACTTTGTTTTGAATAACACAATGTATATATGCAAAAAATTTTTTTAGGAAAGGATTGTTTTCTGACTTGGGAAAATAGGAATAAACAGTATTTGCCTTATTAAAGACATTTTATGAAGTTACAGCAGCAAAAATATTTTAAGAACATAAGGTAGATGCCACAATGTAAGAATAGGGAAATCAGAGATAGACCATGTGTATGTGAAAACTTGATTATGATAAATTTGGATTGTCTGATAAATGAGGAAGAAAGGAATGTGTTTTACTCAGTGCTTAAAAAATTGCTCACCCACTGTGGAAAAATAAATGTTAACTCTGATAAGCTTTCAGCTTCTGCTTAGGTTGCAGAAAGCTTGAAAATGGTGTTGCCCTCATATTTACAAAGTTAAAAGCCATACAATGCACAAAGCATAACTCTTCGTAAATGCATCAGAAAGCTGAGAGTACTGGACAACTAACTAACCTGAAACTTAGGGAAAGACCGGTGACTACAAAGGAGAGATGGTATGAGTATTGCCTGGGGCAGATATTGAAAATCCAGACAGCATGAAAGTTGTTAAATAGAATCCAGCTAAAATTTGTAGTAAATTGTTAAAAACCAGTGTAGACTAGACTGACAGTATAGAAGTCCGGGAAGGCACAGACACAGAGAGAATTTATACTTATTTTGGGTTTATGCACCACAAACTTTAGCTTGTTTAAGACTGGAAGTTGAATAGGAGTCTGAGAAAGTCTCCATTATGGTTATTCCCAGGGAAGCAAATAGCAGCTGTAGAATGCAGGACCCATTTGGACTCTCCAGTATTCCCTATGGGAAAAAAGCCTTAAGCTGTGTGTGTGGAAAGGCAGCAAACTTATTGCTTGCTTACAGGGCACAGGTGAAGACCCAGTGAAATGAGGATAGGTTCTAGGCTCAGTACATTAGAGATCTCCTTTAGCAGGGAGAAAGAGTAATCACTTAAAAGCCCTATCCCAGATACCAGAACCAGAGTGCCAAGAAAAGGCTGAACGTGAAGCATGGAAACAGAGAGTGCATCCTCTCTTTATACTCCATACCAACTCCAGGCTAATAAATGTAAAGTGACAAGTACCAGCAGTGTATTGTTGGGGAAGTTAAAGAAGAAAGAGATGTTCTCTGAAGAGGAATTACAAAGATAAGACCTAAAACTGAGGGGAGAGAAAACACTGAGAACAACTGACTGCAAACCAGCCTCTATACATGTTACAAGGGAACTCTAGAAACATTTAAAGCCTGCGGTGCTCTGAGGGTTGTAATAGCAATAACAAAATCTAAATGGTGCTCAAATCCTAACTTAATTGACTAAACCCTCAGACTGACGATATTAAAAAATATGAATAAAGCCAAATGGGATATGACAACACAGGAATTTGGAATTCTCCAGGAAAGATTACTGGAGTGGTTACCCGTTTCCTTCTCCAAGGGGTCTTTCTGACCCAGGGATTGGACTTGGGTCTTCTGCATTGCAGACCTGCAATATAAAGATTGCAGGTGTAAAGATTCTTTAACATCTGAGCCATCAGGGAAGCCCATTTTTTAAAATGCCTACTGGTAGGCATATTGATGTTTGCATCTATCGCAATGCTGTGTTCTTCCTCTGAGAAAAAAGTCTCACCAAGGTCCATAAAAAGGATGTTCACGAATTGTTTTATAGTAACATGGAGTTGAGAAAGACTGGTTTCTATCATTAGGGAAACTGACAAGGAAAGTGGATTCATTTTACCCCATAAAATAATATGCACTTGTTCAAAGCAAAATATTATATAATGTGCCTATAAAGATTGGTTCAACTCTTAAAGGTATAGGGCTGAGAGATAAAGAAAAAGACATCCATAGCACAGTGTCATTTTTAAATAAGAATATATGCACAGAAACTAATTCAGTGCAAAAAATATTTAACAAGGATATGTCAGTAAAGGGATACTCACTAAAGACTTTAGAATGGATTATCATGTTTAAGTATGAGATAGGAAAGAATAATGTGAATAAGCTTGGGGCTGGTGTATGGGGATGATCTGGAGGGAAGATGTGGGGTGGGAGGTGGGAGGGGGGTTCATGTTTGGGAGTTCGTGTAAATAAATAAAAAAAAAATAAAAACCTATTAAAAAAAAACAGATAAATATAAAGTAAAATAAGATTCAGCCTTTATGAAGACTGATGTCAATTCATTGCTATGAATACAGAAAAAAATTTTTGAATCTTTCACCTTGAGTGAAACAGTCAAATCGAATAAAACCTGCAGTGGCACTAAATGTATTGTGTTTTCTAGTTCAATTACAAAAAATATTTAGATGCACTTAGGTCACTGTTTATAGGAGGGTGGAAGAGGGGAATTAAAACAAGACAGATAACACTCATCTACTTTTTTCCCCCACCCTAATGAATTAGTCTAATTTCACTTATTTAGCTCAAAGGCATGATGCAACTTCAACTTAACAGAATTTATGCTGAAAAATAAGAAATAATTAGACAACATAAATAGTGTTTTCAATTTTTTTTTCCTGACTCTAGAAACCCTGAAGAGTGAATCACAATCTTCCTCTCACGCTAAAAGCAGTAAAGTGGTGAATATGATGAGTGTTACAATAAAAATAAAAGTTTAAATAGTATAAATGATGGGGAACACATGTATACCTGTGGCAGATTTATTTTGATGTATGGCAAAACCAATACAATATTATAAAGTAATTAACCTCCAATTAAAATTAATAAATTTATATTACAAATAGTATAAATGAAATTCATAAAATAAATTCATATCTCCCTTTGGAGATAATTCACGGAAAGTTTCATAGAATGCCCCAGCTTGCTTTTAGGCTTATTTGTACAAAATAGTAACATTTGGAATTGGGCAGTCCTAGATAATAGACTCAATTTTTATTCACAAGTCAGACTGCAGAAAAATGTCATTTCCCAAATAAAAAGCAGCACTTACTACAATTATCCAGATATCAGCCATAAAGGAAAACATGGATCATGAATGTCTGGACATGCCAAAGTTCCAGAATATTTATCTTGAAGTTTTGTAGAATAACATTCTTTCAATCCAATTTTTATGATACCACCATCCAATCTTCTATTATCATGTAAGACTGAACCTCTTTCATTGTTTCCCCGATAGCCACTTGTAATCATTTAAATTAATTAAAATTAAATAAAATTTAATAGTCAATTCCCCATTACACTAGAAGCATTTCAAATGCTCAGTGGTTACATGTGGCTAGTGGCAGTACAACTGCCACTGACATTGCAACTTTATGGCATTCCCATCATCATCGAAATGGTGTTGGTATAAAGAATATACAACATTACACTTCATATTGCTATTGGTTGCTGAAATAAGATAGAATAAATTTATTTCAAAAGACATCTATCATACTAATAATGAAAGACATATTCTCAGCACCTATGGACTCTAAATTTTAGTGCCAGTGCCAGAGCTATACAAAACAGAGGTGGGTTGCATAGATGTAAATAGCACATAAAATTCAATGAGAACTGATCAAAGGAAGATAAAATGTACAAAGAAGCTTGTCTTGTGACATAAAAAATATGTAAGTCATTTTGTTTCATGGCATAAAGTATGTGTAGAAATGGTCTCTAGCTCTCTAGCTTTATGTATTCCAATCTTTAAATATGTACCCTAAAAAGAGACAGTATACAAATCTGTTTAACACCAAAAATAGATAAAACTTTTTATAACAAATGAACATTTTTAAAACAAATTTCACCTTAAAAGTACCATTGTTAAAGACTTTTCACACTTTGATGAACCTTTTTAACATTATACATTCTCTAATCTATTTCTCAGTGAGTTGGTATCATTAATGTATTGGCAACAATACCACATAAAATAAGAAAAAGAAATAATGCAAGATGAAACTAGCCTGACAAGGGAACAACATAAAGACTTATAATTAGTAGGACACACATGATGATATCTCAGTTAATATAAAAACACTCTATTAAAAGATAAAAAATAGTTTCCATTCTAGAATGCTCAGATAAAATATTAATAAATCAAGTTATTTTTTTAAAATCCAAACTTTTCTCTATGAGATCAATTACCATTGTCTGTCAGCCTTCTGAAACATTAAATATTCTATGACATCTTTTTGTGTTTGGTACTTTTTTCAGATATAACAGGTTACTATAAAGGTGTGTGCTTAACTCTGGCTGTATTTGAACATGGAATACAGCATAAGAGAGGAGGTTGGAGAGCTTTCCTAAATATATTTTTTGAGCAAGGGAGAAGTGTATCTAAATTAACCATGATAATTATAATATTAAAATTACTAGGGTTATAAGCATCCAATCACATTTCAGGGTGATTGACTTAGTCCAGAGGTAAATTCTATTTTGTCCAGATCCAGACAATTGTCTGACAAGTGAAATTAAATAAAAAGATATGGTCAGCTCAACCATACTCTCACTGATATTAGGAAAAGAGATTCACAATGAGCTGACTACTAACCAGTCATATTCAATTTATAAGTATAATCCTTAAATATCTATTTTAGTTACACAATATAAGAAGTTATTATATGAATATTTAATAGAAAATCTATAAAAATCACAAGAAAAAAAGGACATAAGTTTTAAGTGCAGAAATAGGCATTAAGTAGAGTGTATATACTGCATGTATCTGCATCCTGACATTGTAAAAGAGAGCGATTATGCAGTGCAAAATTTGTGGGAGTGTGTATATAGCATTCCCCTTTTAGTTTTCTTCTCTTCTCCTTCCTTGCCCTAGTACCCATGAACAAATCTCTTCATTACAAGTAGACAATTATCTCATAAAGAAAAGCAAATAAGTAGAAATTAGTCATAATTGAATAAATATATTGATTAAACACGTGCATAAACTACTATCAACTCAAAATATATAAATAAGGACTGGTTTCCTATTGCTAAAGAAGATAATTTAAATTCCTGGAATCAGATACACCCTTAGGTAGTCTGGATATTCCCAGATTTTCTGCAGTGGATTTTATTCTACTTAATATTTCACAAATTTGTATTTTTAGGGATAAAATAAAATTTGAAATTTCTGTGTGTAATACCCTACTCAATATTACATGATGCATAATAACATATCAAGGACTTTTTAAGGACTTACAGCACTTACAGTCAAACATTTTAAAATATGTTTACCAGTATTTTGATTTATAACATTTATCAAGAACACATATTAGAAAACACTTTGTTTGCTTAAATCATTTGATTTTAAAATGAGAACTTTGAATTGCAAAGGATAGGATCATTGAATTCCCCAACACAAAAAAAATCTATTAACAAAGGAAGTTTTAAGAAAAAATACCACTGTAGCAGAGCTGTGTCTCTGAGGGGGGAGTTTCTCTGAAAGGGAGAAAGTTACATATATACACAAAGTTTATAAGGCTTTGGAGTCTGAGCTCAAGTTGTTTACCTTGGGTCTTTCAAGGAAAAACCATATTGAAATTAAGCAAAGTTATGATATGACAGTTTAGAATTAGAAGGCTAAGAATCTTGATGTAAATGAAAAAATACTTTTGTCTTATACATGAACTGCTTGCGCAGATGACTAGAATATTGATCTTTATGGATTTCCTCAATCACACAATGAAATTATTTATAGTCTCAGTTTCAATTCTCTGTGGTAGAATTTTCCTGAAACAGGTAATATTGATTTAAGTAGTCCAGAGTTGTACTTAAGTCACATTGACATATATAACCTTGATTCTCAATCCCCTATCATCACCATCCTTCAGTGAGTTCTAAGATAGATAATTATGAACTAGCTGCTGCTGCTGCTAAGTCACTTCAGTAGTGTCCGACTCTTTGTGACCCCATAGATTGCAGCCCACCAGGCTCCCCCGTTCCTGGGATTCTCCAGGCAAGAACACTGGAGTGGATTGCCATTTCCTTTTCCAATGTGTGAAAGGGAAGTCGATCAGTCCTGTTTGACTTCTAGCAACCTCATGGACTGTAGCCTACCGGGCTTCTCCATCCATGGGATTTTCCAAGGGTACTGGAGTGGGTAGCCATTGCCTTCTCTGTTATCAACTAGAGAAGTGACCATTTCAGATCTCCTCCACTATTTGAATATACCAGATCTTTGGTGGGAATTACGTGATCTTTTAAATGAAGATCGTTATTTACTTGTTTGTTTTTATTGAAGTATAGTTGATTTACAACATTGTGTTAATTTCTGGTGCACAGTGAGGTGATTATATATATAATTTTTTCATTATGATTTAATCATGATATTGATGAATATAGTTCCATGTGCTACACAGTAGGATGTTGTTGTTTATCTGTCCTACATATAATGGTTTGCATCTGCTAACCAAACTCTAATCCCCACCCTGACCCCAACCCCTTGGCAACCATGTGTATTCTCTCTGTGAATTTGTTTGTTCATGTCTGTCATAAATTTTAAGTTCCACACATAGGTGATGTTATATGGTATTTGTCTGATTTTCTTCCCTAAGTATGATAATCTCTAGGTCCATCTAAGTTGCTGCAAGTGGCATTATTTTATTTTTTTAGTGCAGAGTAGTATTCCACTGTGTGTTTGTACAATATCTTCTTTATCCATTCATCTATTGATGAACATTTAGGTAGCTTTCATGTCTTGGCTATTATGAATAGGGCTGCTATAAACATAAGGGTCAATATGTCTTTTTGAATTGGAGTTTTGCCAGATATGTGCCAGGAGTGGGACTGCTGAATTAGACAGCAACACTATTTAATTTTGTGAGGAACTTCCTTACTGTTCTGCATAGTGGCTGCACCAGTGTACATTCCTACCAGCAGTGTAGGAGGGCCTTCTTTTTGTCACACCCTCTCCAGTATTTATTGTTTGTAGATTTTTTGATAATGGCTATTCCAATCCCAAAGAAAGGCAGTGTCAAAGAATACTCAAACCACCGCACAGTTGCACTCATCTCACATGCTAATCAAATAATGCTCAAGATTCTCAAAGCCAGGCTTCAGCAATACGTGAACTGTGAACTTCCAGATGTCCAAGCTGGTTTTAGAAAAGGTAGAGGAACCAGTGGTCAAATTGCCAACATTCGCTGGATCATGGAAAAAGCAAGAGAGTTCCAGAAAAACATCTATTTCTGCTTTACTGACTATGCCAAAGCCTTTGACTGTGGAAGGCTTACACACATTAATGTGGAAAATTCTGAAAGAGATGGGATTACCAGACCGCCTGACCTCCCTCTTGAGAAATCTGTATGCAGGTCAGAAAGCAACAGTTAGAACTAGACATGGAACAACAGACTGGTTCCAAATAGCAAATGGAGTAGGTCAAGGCTGTATATTGTCACCCTGCTTATTTAACTTATATGCAGAGTACATCATGAGAAATGCTGAGCTGGATGAAGCACAAGGTGGAATAAAGATTGCTTGCAGAAATATCAATAGCCTCAGATATGCAGATGACACCAGCCTTACAGCAGAAAGAGAAGACCTAAAGAGCCTCTTGATGAAAGTGAAAGAGGAGAGTGAAAAATTGGCTTAAAGCTCAACAAGAAAACCAAGACCATGGCATCTGGTCCCATCACTTCATGGCAAGTAGATGAGGAAACAGTAGAAACAGTGGCTGACTATTTTGGGGGGCTCTAAAATCACAGCAGATGGTGACTGCAGCCATGAAATTAAAAGATACTTACTCCTTGGAAGGAAAGTTATGACCAACCTAGACAGCATGGCGGATTCATGTTGATGTACGGCAAAACCAATACAATATTGAAAAGTGATTAGCCTCCAATTAAAAGAAATAAATTTATATTAAAAAATAAAAAAAAGTTGATAAACTTGGGGAAAAAAAAAAAGCAGAGACATTACTTTGTCAACAATGGTCCATCTAGTCTAGGCTATGGTTTTTCCAGTAGTCATGTATGGATGTGAGAGTTGGACTGTGAAGAAAGCTGAGTGCAGAAATGATGTTTTTGAACTGTGGTGTTGGAAAAGACTCTTGAGAGTCCCTTGGACTGCAAGGAGATCCATTCAGTCGATCCTAAAGGAAATCATTCCTGGGTGTTCATTGGAAGGACTGATGCTGAAACTGAAACTCCCAAGATTTTGGCCACCTGATGCGAGGAGCTGACTCATTTGAAAAGACCCTGATGTTGGAAAAGATTGAGGGCAGGATCAGAAGGGGACGGCAGAGAATGAGATAGTTAGATGGCATCACCGACTTTCTGGACATGAGTTTGGGAAAACTCCGGGAGTTGATGATGGACAGGGAGGCCTGGCATGCTGTGGTTTATGGGGTCACAAAGAGCTGGACATGACTGAGCGACTGAACTGAATTCTTACTTGTGTGACATGGTACCTTAGTCCAGTTTTGTTTTGCATTTCTCTAAGAATTAGCAATATTGAGCATGTTTTCATGTGTCTGTTAGCCATCTGAAAGTGAGAACTGTTTACTGAGTCATTTGATAAAGTATCTGAAAAATAAAAGTTAAGATTCTAAAATCAAATATTTGAATACTGCAGCAAAGAAGGTGATTATTTATGCTCAAAGTTGTAGATCTCTTCTAAACCAGAAATCAAGAATGTCTAAACTAAACTAAGAGAAGAAATCCTTTCTTCAATTTGCAATCCTCACAGAACTAGATATGGAGATATTAGATGAATCACTTAATTGCTTAATTCCTTCCTTTTTTCTGCATCTTGTTAGTAATACAAAGATCTGAGAGAGTTCAGTGGGTGTTTACATGCATTATTCTCGTTAAATGATTGCTAACCTTTTGCAAAGACAATATCATTTCTACTTCTGCTCTCCCTTATTTCTGGCCATTATTGTTAACTATTAGAGTGAGAAGTTACAGCACTTCAGTGACATTTTCCAGCACCAATAAATATATGAACTACTGCATGTAAGATTTTTCACTTTTCTCATGATTCTTTCATAATGTTATATGAGGAGATTTAAGTATAGGAAATAAAAAAAGTCATATAGAATTTCTTGGGAATCTCAACTAGAATCTAATTTTTATGCTTGGTTTAAGTTATCTAGCAAATATCTCTCAATCTCTTAACCTCTCTCTTTCTCTTGATAAAAAGAAAAATACTGAACCTAAATGAACTAGAATTGACAACACAACATCAGTTCAATTCAGTCACTCAGTTGTGTCCAACTCTTTGCAACCCCATGGACTGCAGCATGCCAGGCCTCCCTGTCCATCATCAACACCTGGAGTTTACTCAAACTCATGTCCATTGGTTTGGTGATGCCATCCAACAGTCTCATCTTCTGCTGTCCCCTTCTCCTCCTGCCTTCAATCTTCCCCAGCACAAGGATCTTTTCAAATGAATCAGTTCTTCACATCACATGGCCAAAGTATTGGAGTTTCACCTTATCAACACCTGGAGTTTACTCAAACTCATGTCCATTGGTTTGGTGATGCCATCCAACAGTCTCATCTTCTGCTGTCCCCTTCTCCTCCTGCCTTCAATCTTCCCCAGCACAAGGATCTTTTCAAATGAATCAGTTCTTCACATCACATGGCCAAAGTATTGGAGTTTCACCTTAAACATCAGTACTTCCAATAAATAGTCAGGACTGATTTGCATTCAGATGGTGTGGTTGTATCTCCTTGTAGTCCAAGGGACTCTCAAGAGTCTCTCCAACACCACAGTTCAAAAGCATTGATTCTTTGGCACTCAGCTCTATGTATAGTCCAGCTATCTCATCCATACATGACTACTGGAAAAACCATAGCTTTGACTAGATGGACATTCTTGGCAAAGCAATGTCCCTGCCTTCTAATATGCTGTCTAGGTTGGTCATAGCTTTTCTTCCAAGGAACAAGCATGTTTTATTTTCATGGCTGCAGTCACCATCTGCAGTGATTTTAGAGCCCCCCAAAATAAAGTCAGCCACTATTTCCACTGTTTCCCCATCTATTTGCCATGATCTTTGTATTCTGAATGTTGAGCTTTAAGCCAACTTTTTCACTCTCCTCATTCACTTTAATCAAGAGGCTCTATAGTTCTTCTTCTCTTTCTGCCATAAAGGTGGTGTCATCTGCATATCTGAGGTTATTGATATTTCTCCCGGCAGTCTTGATTCCAGCTTGTGCTTCATCCAGCTCAGCATTTCTCATGATATACTCTGCATATAAGTTAAATAAGTAGGGTGACAATGTACAGCCTTGACCTACTCCTTTTCCTATTTGGAACCAGTCTGTTGTTCCATGTCGAGTTCTAACTGTTGCTTTCTGACCTGCATACAGATTTCTCAAGAGGCAGGTCGGGTGGTCTGGTATTCCCCTCTGTTTCAGAATTTTCCAGAGTTTGTTGTAGTCTACACAGTCAAAGGCTCTGGCATAGTCAATGAAGCAGAAGTATATGTTTTTCTGGAACTCTCTTGCTTTTTCCATGATCCAGCAGATGTTGGAAATTTGATCTCTGGTTCCTCTGCCTTTTCTGAAACGAGCTTGAACATCTGGAAGTTTATGGTTCACTTATTGTTGAAGCCTTACTTGGAGAATTATTATCATTACTTTACTAGCATGTGAGTTGAGTACAGTTGTGTGGTATTTGAACATTCTTTGTCATTGCCTTTCTTTGGGATTGGAATGAAAACTGTCCTTTTCAATCTGGTGTCCACTACTGAGTTTTCCAAATTAGTTAGCATATTGAGTGAAGCACTTTTGTGGCATCATGTTTTTAGGATCTCAAATAGCTCAACAGTAATTCCGTCACCTCCACTAGCTTTGTTCGTAGTGATGCTTCCTAAGGCCCACTTGACTTCACATTCCAGGATGTCTGGCTCTGGGTGAGTGAACACACCATTGTTATTATCTGGGTCATGAAGATCTTTTCTGTTTAGTGTTCCTGTGTATTCTTGCCATCTCTTCTTAATATCTTCTGTTTCTGTTATGTCCATACCATTTCTGTCCTTTATTGTGCCCATCTTTGCATGAAATGTTCCCTTTGTATCTCTTATTTTCTTGAAAAGATCTCCAGTCTTTCCCATGCTTTTGTTTTTGTCTGTTTCTTTGCATTGATTGATGAGGAAGGCTTTCTTATCTATCGTTGCTATTCTTTGGAACTCTACATTAAAATAGGTATATCTTTCCTTTTCTCCTTTGCATTTCACTTCTCTTCTATTCACAGCTATATATGAGGCCTACTCAGACAACCGTTTGGCCTTTTCACATTTCTTTTTCTTAGGGATGATCTTGATCCCTGCCTCCGGTACAATGTCATGTACCTCTGTCCATAGTTCTTCAGGCACTTTGTCTATCAGATCTAATCCCCTGAATCTGTTTGTCACTTCCACTGTTTAATCATAAGGGATTTGCTTTAGGTCAAACCTGAATGGTATAGTGGTTTTCCCTATTTTATTCCANTTCTGTTTCTGTTATGTCCATACCATTTCTGTCCTTTATTGTGCCCATCTTTGCATGAAATGTTCCCTTTGTATCTCTTATTTTCTTGAAAAGATCTCCAGTCTTTCCCATGCTTTTGTTTTTGTCTGTTTCTTTGCATTGATTGATGAGGAAGGCTTTCTTATCTATCGTTGCTATTCTTTGGAACTCTACATTAAAATAGGTATATCTTTCCTTTTCTCCTTTGCATTTCACTTCTCTTCTATTCACAGCTATATATGAGGCCTACTCAGACAACCGTTTGGCCTTTTCACATTTCTTTTTCTTAGGGATGATCTTGATCCCTGCCTCCGGTACAATGTCATGTACCTCTGTCCATAGTTCTTCAGGCACTTTGTCTATCAGATCTAATCCCCTGAATCTGTTTGTCACTTCCACTGTTTAATCATAAGGGATTTGCTTTAGGTCAAACCTGAATGGTATAGTGGTTTTCCCTATTTTATTCCATTTAAGTCTGAATTTGGCAATAAGGTGTTCATGATCTGAGCCACAGTCAGCTCCTGGTCTTGTTTTTGTTGACTGTATAGAGCTTCTCCATCTTTGGCTGCAAAGAATATAATCAATCTGATTTCGGTGTTGACCATCTGGTGATGTCCATGTGTAGAGTCTTCTCTTGTGTTGCTGGAAGAGGGTGTTTGCTATGACCAGTGCATTTTCTTGGCAAAACTCTATTAGTCTTTGCCCTGCTTCATTCCGCATTCCAAGGCCAAATTTGCCTGTTACTCCAGGTGTTTCTTGACTTCCTACTTTAGCATTCCAGTCCCCTATAATGAAAAGGACATCTTTTTTGGGTGTTAGTTCTAAAAGGTCTTGTAGGTCTTCATAAAACCGTTCAACTTCAGCTTCTTCAGCATTACTGGTTGGGGCATAGACTTGGATAACTGTGATATTGAATGGTTTGCCTTGGAAACGAACAGAGATCATTCTGTCGTTTTTGAGATTGCATCCAAGTACTGCATTTTGGACTCTTTTGTTGACCATGATGGCTACTCCATTTCTTCTGAGGGATTCTTGCCCACAGTAGTAGATATAATGGTCATCTGAGTTAAATTCACCCATTCCAGTCCATTTTAGTTCCCTGATTCCTAGAATGTCAACGTTCACTCTTGCGATCTCTTGTTTTGACCACTTTCAATTTGCCTTGATTCATGGACCTAACATTCCAGGTTTCTATGCAGTATTGCTCTTTATAGCATCAGACTTTACTTCTATCACTAGTCACATCCACAACTGGGTGTTGTTTTTGCTCTGACTCTGTCTCTTCATTCTTCTTGGAATTATTTCTCCATGTCTCCACTGACCTCCAGTAGCATATTGGGCACCTACTGACCTGGGGAGTTCATCTTTCAGTGTCCTATTTTTTTGCCTTTTCATACTGTTCATGGGGTTCTCAAGGTGATAATATTGAAGTGGTTTACCATTCTCTTCTCCACTGAACCACGTTTTGTCAGAACTCTCCACAATGACCTGTCTGTCTTGGGTGGCCCTACACAGCAATAGCTATTTTTTCAAACCAGCAGCAGTTTACCAAATAATTGGTACATACTTAATTTGAATTTAGTACCAAATATTTTTTTGGTGCCAAAAACCTAATGCTAACTATTGAAGGCTATGCACAAAAAATTATTTTAGGAGTCACTGAACAAAATTGGACTAGTTAGGTATGCAGAATATAAAAAGGAGAAATAATCAACTAGATGAAGGATAAGATCCGAAGATAAGAATTGAAAACTTATATACTACACATTAACACTTCTGTGTAAGATTGTTATTAAATATATGTCATCATTTTCTGTTTCCTCTCTGAGCCTTACCTTAAATAAAGTTTGATCACAAAGGCAAATTCCTAAAAATGACTCTTGGGTATTGTTCTTGTCATAGAAATGACATGAAAATGGTTTTAGATTATTGCTTACTGGGTATTTTTTTGCTATATTACTTTTAAAAAATCTAATAGTTGAATTCTGTTACTTATGACATTTTTTAAAGAATTGATTCTAGAAAGAGTTGATTGTAACTTAGAAAAAATATGTGCAAATGAATACCCTTTGAAATAATCTTTAATCAAATCATTAAAATATTGAAGTATATGCTTAGACTCATACCAAGTGTTGACTCAGTGCATAAAAGATAATTTTAAGTTTAGAGACTTTGTAAATATGTGGTTAAAATTCTTTAAAAATTGCTAAAAGCAAAGTTATAATGGAAATATAAAAGAATAATAGTATGCCAATTAAAGCATGAAGCTTGTGATTAACATTTCATAGATTTTGTTTTGTAGATCTTATATGGATCTGTTTGTGTAATGCAGTTGTTTTCTTGATACAAAGTTCTTATCAAGCCTGTCGCTTTCTGCGCCAGTTACCTGTTTATTGTCTCAGTTCAGAATTGCTTTTCATTTTCTCCTTTGTGAAGCAGGGTCTGGGTCCTTTAAATATTTTTCATTTGTCAGCTGGCATAACGTTAAGAATTGTCAAAAAGGTTATTATAGGGACATAGAAAGAAGGTTTTCCTTCCTCTTTCCAATCACTCTATTTGACAGGCTTCTGCACCACCCACACGTCTTACCATCCACTCCTGCTGTGTGTGTGGCTGCTCCAACATCCAGCACCTTCAGTGCATGGTACCCTGCAGTACCTAAAGACAGACAGCTTCCCCCAGGACCTCCTCCTTTCAAGGCAGCTTGTAGGGGAGTTCCTCTAGCTTTCTCTAGGTACTATGTGGATTTATAGCACTCCACAGAGAATTGATTTCTAGGAAGTTCAGTCATCAACATCACAGCAGTATCTTTGCCCTTTAGAGAACTGCCACCTATCCTTCACCAATAATTTCTGGATCTGAGCTTTGTTCTATATTTTATATAGTTATCAACCAATTCCATATTACTCCAATCCCCCGTAATGGTGAATAATTCTTTTTACTGAGCTTTCCCTGTTCAAATTACTTTGTGGTTTCTTTCTCCTGACTAAACTCTGACTGATACACAAGCTAAAATGATTTATTTATGGAGGATTATTAAGACTCTTAGTTTTACATTTCCTGATATAATGATAGCCCATGTATTATATCTTTTTAGCTAGGACACATTTAGCCATGGATCAATACTCTGAAGATTGAGTGCAGCTTTAGTGTTCAAAAGTATTTAATAGCATTGTTTTCCAACATGATTCTCTTCCAACATGATTCTCAGACATGTTACCCTTCTGGTATATTTTCCAGGAGATGAATTCTTTAGTCTTAGTCCATTTAGAGGCTATTTTAAGAATATAAGGAAATAAAGTTTGTACCCATAGATGATAAGACTAGATATATGAATGAATATTTTGCATAATTTGTGATACCGTCTTTAGGTAACTTAGGATTTGAAATCAAGAGTGAAATATCGAAGCCCATAAGTGACCTGCACTAAACTTGATGGTTAAAGTTATGAGCTTTTGATAGTGTGGACCTCCTGTACATGAGGGCCAGAGGCATAACTCTTGTCTAAGGAAGCCCAAGTGTCAGCTAACTTTTCTAATACATATTTAAAATGTCATTGGCCCCCTTTTCTTTTCCTAAGTATTAAGAATGATAGAAACAACAATGGCTCTTAGTGAGTAATCAGACTTTTAAATTTCCCTATTAAAAATCCCTGTATAATTAACGTCTCTGTCTTTGGAGATGTAGGTTGGAATTACCCAGCCACACACAAAATCAAGCCAGATTTTTGCTTCAGTTAGAGCCATAGCTCTTTGAAAAAGAAAAGTTTCATGTTCCTAAAGATAGGCAAGAAGAAGAGCACATTTTTCAAAACCCATTGCAAGTAGTTAGTGGTATGAAGTCTATTCAGAGATATATTCAAGGGACGCTGCAGTGTTCATTTTTGTCCAGGTTCTGTCTTTACACTTCTGCCAGGATGATTATTGTGAGAGATGAGACATGTACCAAGACATTCAGAAATATCAGTATAATGTGTGCACTATTATTGACCCTGCATAGTGGCAACGTTTTTAAAGTTTCCATTAGAGGTCTCTGTCCCACTATGACACTTATGGTATATTCTGCTTAATATATTCTCATATAAGTTTTAAGTTATGACCTACCAAAAATCCAGATGAAGTCTAGAATTTCAAAGGGGAAAGGAGTTATATTAAACTCTATGTGGTCATATTTCATCCACAACAGAGATGATAAACAGTCATGGATTTACCCTTCTTTTGGAGAAAGGAATGATAGCAGGATACAGTTTTTACAAATAAATAGACATGTTTGAAGGGAAAATTAACACTTATTAATAATTTTTTTTATTTTAAGTAACAAGTACTGACAACATGAAAGACCATCAGGTTTAGATTTTAAAGTCAAATATGGGAAAGACTTCCCTAGTTTAGTTGCTGCTACAATTTCTCTTTGAAAATATCAGTAGGTCTCTGTCACAAGGTTTGTGGAACACTCTAATAGGAAATTGATTTTGATTATTCACATGAGTTTGATCCTGAATTCTAAGAACTTGCCAATATTATTTATATACAGAATAGATTTATAGGTTCACAATAATTAAAAAGGCACAGAGTATTGGAGCTCTTAAAGATTGTATTTAAATTACAAGATTTTTCAGGGAAGTGTCAGTCATAAAGTAATGTAAAAGTAGAGAATATAACACAAATGAACTTACGAAACAAAAATAGACTCACAAGACATCGAAAACAAATTTATGGTTACAAAAGGGGAAAGGGGTGGGGGAGAGATAAGATTAGCAGACACAAATTACTGTATATAATATGGATAAATAACAAGGTTCTACTATATAGCACAAAGAAATATATTCAATATTCTATTAAAAACCATAATGGAAAATATGAAAAATAGTAAGTATATATATGTATATATATATTACAAGTGTATATATATATATAAAAGAATCATTTTGCTGTATAACAGAAATTAAAACAACATTATAAATCAACTATACTTCAATTTAAAAAAGAATAACTTGAGGTTTTGTTGCCTACAATACACAGTGATACTCAGAAAAATACTATCATTTGTCTCCTAGTAACATTTTGAATGGATTGTGTTATCTGTTGGGAGTATTCAGTCTTGGGAGAAATCATGTCCAAAAAATCAACTTTGTTCTCACAAACTTCTAACTTTTCTTTGGAAGCTATTTTTTATATCCTAAGAGTAATTACATTGATGGAGTCAGTTTATAACTAATATTCCTTATGTATATACATGCAAAAATTCTCGTAAAATATAGACAAACTGCATTTATGCTTTACATTCTGACATTAATGGGACTTCAGAGTTGACAGCCCTTTGTACTCATGATGAGAAAGTTGNTTCTAACTTTTCTTTGGAAGCTATTTTTTATATCCTAAGAGTAATTACATTGATGGAGTCAGTTTATAACTAATATTCCTTATGTATATACATGCAAAAATTCTCGTAAAATATAGACAAACTGCATTTATGCTTTACATTCTGACATTAATGGGACTTCAGAGTTGACAGCCCTTTGTACTCATGATGAGAAAGTTGAACAAACAGAAAATTAACAACTCTTTCTTAGATCCATCAGGGAATTGATGGGTGTATGGAAGAAATATTTTTGTGAATTTTACTTCAGGAACCTCACCAGGTTCTCAGAGTGAAGGATGGAGAAATATACTTCAATATTTGCAATAGATATCAGTGCAAATCAAATTTTTTTAATTTATAGCAATTTTTATAACAGTTTTTGAACACATATCAGTGTCTATGACTTTTTTTTGTAGTAATTTTTGAATAAAACGCTGTCATAGAAATGAAGAAGGCTCTTGATGAACCCATCAGCATATTAGAAAAGGTCAAGGAAAAAAATAAATTAGTGAGCTTGAAGGTATGAAAGGCAGAAAGTGAAAAGAATGGAAAAAAAAAAAAACAAGAAAATTTTCAAGACTTGTGAGACAGTTATAAAATATGTACATATGTGTCATGAGACTAGTAAAAGGAGAAATAAGACAACAGAAGAAAATATTTGAAGTAATAATGTCTGAGAATTGTCCAAAATTCATCAGGGACACCAAATACCATACATCTGGAAAAACTCAGATTTAACAAAGGACCAAAAAATATAATACACATACTAATACACATACCATACTCAAATGACTGAAAATCAGAGACAAAGAGAAAATCTTGAAGAAGCAGAGAGAAATAGAGATTTACCTAAATAGGGAGATAATGATAAAAATGTATATTAGGCTTTTTCAGAAACTATAGAAGCAAGAAAGGCATAAAACAAAATACTTAATGTGTTAGACACATAAACACACACATAACGAAAAGCAAAAAGCAACCTAGAATTCTGTGTCCATAAAAATTACTTCAAAAAGTGACTGAGAAATTTCTCAGACAACCAAAAACTGTAGACACGTTTAAAAGTTCTTCAGGGAGAAGGAAGACATCATTCACTTTAAAAACTCCCCAAACTGAAATTGGTTAAATAATGAAATTTTTGTCATTTTGAAATATGCCTTCTAAAGTAATCATTTAATGAATGACAGTCTGTACTGGAAAGGTCACAGAGTTATGTTTAAACTAAAACTAACCCAAAAGAGTTTAACAAAGTTCATATTTCTTCTTCAGCTCTGGAATGCTAGCCAAGGTATACATGAAGTCCCATTCTTAACTTTTTTTTTTTATTCAATAAAATTAGCATATTTATTGTTATTTTTGAACTTATAGTTATTTTTGCACATTTTCACATATCAATGATTTCTAAATGTCTCCAATGGCACTTTCTTTCTTTTTTTTTTTAATCTCTGCTTTTTTTTTTTTAATTTTATTTTATATTACTTTACAGTACTCTACTGGTTTTGGCATATATTGACATAAATCCGCCATGGATGTACACGAACTCCCAAACATGAACCCCCCTCCCTCCTCCCACCCCCCATCATCCCTCCGGATCATCCCCATACACAAGACCCAAGCATCCTGCATCCTGCATCGAACACAGACTGGCAATTCATTTCTTACGTGATAGTATACAT
>SJYX01012085.1:63998-88829 GCA_006410675.1 Oreotragus oreotragus
CCTCCCAGAATACTGGAAATAAAAGCAAATATAAACAAATGGGATCTAATTAAAATTAAAAGCTTCTGCACAACAAAGGAAACTATAAGCAAGGTGAAAAGACAACCCTCTGAATGGGAGAAAATAATAGCAAATGAAGCAACTGACAAACAACTAATCTCAAAAATATACAAGCAACTTATACAGCTCAATTCCAGAAAAATAAACGACCCAATCAAAAAATGGGCCAAAGAACTAAATAGACATTTCTCCAAAGAAGACATACGGATGGCTAACAAACACATGAAAAGATGCTCAACGTCACTCATTATCAGAGAAATGCAAATCAAGACCACAATGAGATTACCACTTCACACCAGTCAGAATGGCTGCGATCCAAAAGTCTGCAAGCAATAAATGCTGGAGAGGGTGTGGAGAAAAGGGAATCCTCTTACACTGTTGGTGGGAATGCAAACTAGTACAGCCACTATGGAGAACAGTGTGGAGATTGCTTAAGAAATTGCAAATAGAACTGCCTTATGACCCAGCAATCCCACTGCTGGGCATACACACCGAGGAAACCAGAATTGAAAGAGACACATGTACCCCAATGTTCATCGCAGCACTGTTTATAATAGCCAGGACATGGAAACAACCATTCTTAACTTCTTATTTTAGAATCTCTGCTATCATCACCAACTTCAAATTGTTGGTTTTCAAATATACCGCTCTTACTGGCCTATTAATTTCTTAACTGCCAATTCCCATAGCTCAAACCACTTGTGTTGTTAAAGATGTCTTCAGTTTAAAGGAATTCATATTACCAGAATCTATCTGGTGGGGATTGTGGCTTGCACCTAGTTCTGCAAAGAAAGGTGTATACTCTTGGTCTTCCAAAGTGGGATTTCTAAATTTGTTTTCTTACACATATGCTATTACATAGTGCTGTACAGATCCATGCAAATAATAACTGGTGAGTGTTGTGTCAGTCACACAGGAGGAGTGGCTTTTGCATATAGCCAAGAATCTTAGCATCAGGTGTAACATTCTTGGTCAGATGAATCCTGAGTTCTAACTAAAGGGAACTTAATTTAGGAACTCCCCTGTGGCTATGCATTTGACAGCCAACTTTCTCAGCATTTGAAGAAGTAAAAGAATGAATCAAAATCATACATATAGAGACGTGGTATATAAATATCATCACAGATGCACCAATAACTTTTACTCAGAAAACATGAGTATTTAGAATAGAGTCTATTATTCATGTCAAATAGGATGTCACTTTCAGCAATTCAAGAATACAGTTGAGTATTGATTCCTTTATAAATGACAGGAACTAACCATTCAGATAAAAAGACGAAGAGAGAATTTTTGCTGTGGCATATGAGCAGAGTGCAGCAAGTTTTGGGAGGCAGACATATAAAACCATCAATCATTACACTATCTCACAAGGAGAGTTTCTGTAGTGTAATGATATCTCAGTAGGATTATCAGGTACATGAATGAACTCAGTCTTTTATTTGGGAGGAAGTTGGAAAGGATGAAGGGTATGTGGTATGCTTATCCTTTCACAGAGAATGTACTTTTTTACTAAATTGTGGCTTAAATGGTATGTAAAAATATCCACAGGCTAAAACTGTTCTTTCTGAAAAAGTATCAGAGAAGTAAGTCCAGGGAGTGAGTTCAGAAGCAGAGGGGATGGCTGACCAAGATGCCCATAGGGAGCAGAAGAGTGAGAAAACACAGTGTTGGGGCTGAGCAGGGTTGGCCAGGCTGGCATAAAGGGCCCTGTGTGCTAGCGAGCTGTGAAGAGCCCCTGAGGAGAGGAGTTTGAAAGGCTTAGAAGATGTTCAGTACACCCCCTTCCCCCCACTCCCTGCCCCTTCCTTACTCTCCCTCCTCTTGGATTAAGCTTCTTTGTCTGCGAAACCCATTGGGAGGTTTTCTGGGCTAAGATGAGCCACCCTTGACCGAGACCTGCCTGCTCTCACACACCTCCAGCTCCCAGGGTCACTGCCCCATCTGTCTGTCTGTCACTCCTCGCCTCCAGGACAAGTTGTGCAGCCTGAGACCCCAACTCCATTGTCTCTGTGTGCACCCCTCTCTCGGAGGAACCCTTCATGCCTTCTACGTGCTGCTCATTAATCCTGTTGGGGGAGTCTTGGAGCCTCTGTTGGTGTGGAGTTATGTAAATATGATGGATTCCCACAAGGAAGTGATTTTGACTGGGGGAGTGTTGATTTGCTACTCGTGAAATGGGAGTTAAGAAAAACCTAAAGATTCTGTAATGACCTGTAAAGACTTAATGATTTGTATTGTATAGTGAACTAAATGTCTGTAATTTTGTACCTTATAGGCCTTCCCACCATATGACCAATAGCCTATAAATAAAACCAGATGATCTCCTGCCTTAAAAAAAAAAAAAAAAAAAGGCTGGGAGGGGAGGGGATTGTTCAGGTACCAGTGTCACTTAGTATGTGTGCAGAAAATGTGTATGCTACTTTATGCAGAAAACCAAGGTTCACCTCCAAGAAACTAAAAGATCTTATAAAATTTGACACAACTCTGCTTGACTTGACATTGTTATTCAGATTTCATATCCATAAAAATTATCTACAGAAAAATTTACTCAATTTTAGCTATGAACCTTCTTCAGTAATATGAAGTTTTCTGGCTGTGTTTAATTTTTTTTAATTTTGCTTGGAAAAGAGGGATCCACTTCTTAATATTTTTCTCTAAGCATTATATTACTTAATTTCAAACTATTTTGTAAGGATTGAGGTATACATAGCATTATGAAGAATTTAAACAATCATCTCTGGATTCACTGCCCAGTATAGGAAATAATACTTTAAATTTTAAAATTAATCACAAATGGGAATTTGATAGTTATAATGTGTTGAGGTTAAATTATGTTGCCCCCAAAACTCAAATGTTCAAGTCCTAATTTCTAGTACTTCTGAATGTGACCTTATTTGAAGAGTGAGTCTTTACAGAGATAATTAAATTAAACTGAAGTCATTAGCATAGGCCTTCATGGGATATGACTGATGACTATATAAAAAGGAGAAGTTTGGACACAGAAAGGAAAGACAATATGAGGAGCCACAGGAGGAAGACAGCCATTTAAAAGGGAAGGAAAGAGAGGCTTAGAACAGATCCCTCACAGCCCTCAGAAGGAACCAACCTTTCAGTATCTTGACCTTAGTCTTTTAGCTTTCAGAACTGTGAGACAATAAATTTTTGTTGTTTATAGCCACCTAGACTGTAGTATTTTGTTATGAAGTTCTCTATCAGATATCATGTATGTATTTCTAGTTCACTACATATGTTTTGATCAATAATAGTACATATTCTGCTTTGCCCATTTTAAACCAACTATAAAAACAGTGTCATACTCATTTGCTTTTCTCTTTTTGCTGTTGTTCAGTTGCTAAGTAATGTTTGACTCTTTGCAACCTGTAGCATGCCAGGGTCCTCAGTCCTTCACTTGTTTCCCAGGCTTTGCTCAGATTTACATCCACTGAGTTGGTGATGCTAGCTAACCATTTATCCTCTGCTGACCCTTTCTGTTTTGCCTTCAATCTTTCCCAGCATCAGGGTCTTTTGCAATGAATTGGCTCTTTGTATCAGGTGGCCAAAGTATTGGAGTGCTAGTTCAGCAACAATCCTTCCAATAAATATTCAGGGTTGATTTCCTTTAGTATCTCCTTGCCGTCCAAGGGACTTTCAAAAGTCTTCTCCGCACCACAATTTGAAAGCATCAGTTCTTTGGCCTTCAGCCTTATTTATGGTTCAATTCTAACATCTGTACATGACCACTGTTGTTAGTTAATGTTAGATTTGAGAGATACATATTTGAGTAATGTTCTGGTTATATATTCTCAATGCAGTGCAGAATATTTCTTCACTTTCTCTGCACTGCTTTCCCCACTTCTAACACCCCACTCTCAGCCTTGACCCAACCCTTTCTTGTGTGGAGAGGTTGTAGACATAGTCAAGTAAGTGAGGGTCATTCAATTGCATCAGCATATAATGCTTACAGGCCTTTATGGGCTACCCACCTGCCCTGCACAAAGAAAACCTGAAGAATGTTGATTTTGTGTGTAACCCTTTCTATTGGAGTGAGACCTCTTGCTCCAGTATGAAAAATTCCATACTTTCCATAGGAATTGTTTGTAAACAGATCCTCTTGCAACAGTTGAGGGGTGGATGTAGGAGGTATAATCCCAGCCCTCAGGTAACCTATTTACAGGTAAACATGAAATAATTTACTATGAGATTGCTGCAGATAATGCTGCTATCCCTCCACATGCTTATAAATAGGAAAATAAAATAGGCTTGAATGCCTCTTAGAATTGTTAATATTATTTAAAATTTAAAAGCCTTATCTTGCTGTTGACTATCATGGGAAATAGATGGGGAAACAGTGGAAACAGTATCAGACTTTATTTTTGGGGGCTCCAAAATCACTGCAGATGGTGATTGCAGCCATGAAATTAAAAGATGCTTGCTCCTTGGAAGAAAAGTTATGACCAACCTAGATAGCATATTCAAAAGCAGAGACATTACTTTGCCAACTAAGGTCCGTCTAGTCAAGGCTATGGTTTTTCCAGTAGTCATGGATGGATGTGAGAGTTGGAATGGGAAGAAGGCTGAGCACCAAAGAATTGATGCTTTTGAACTGTGGTGTTGGAGAAGACTCGAGAGTCCCTTGGACTGCAAGGAGATCCAACCAGTCCATCCTGAAGGAGATCAGCCCTGGGATTTCTTTGGAAGGAATGATGCTAAAGCTGAAACTCCAGTACTTTGGCCACCTCATGCAAAGAGTTGACTCATTGGAAAAGACTTTGATGCTCGGAGGGATTGGGGGCAGGAGGAGAAGGGGACGACAGAGGATGAGGTGGCTGGATGGCATCACTGACTCGATGAATGCGAGATGAATGCGAGTCTGAGTGAACTCCAGGAGTGGGTGATGAACAGGGAGGCCTGGCGTGCTGCGATTCATGGGGTCGCAAAGAGTCAGACACGACTGAGCGACTGAACTGAACTGAACTGATACAGAGTAAAACTTGCCCATGATATAATGTAAAAATTCAGTAGTTTACTTCTACATCTCCTATTACTTCAGAATTATCTTGCTCTATTCTGATTTTCTTCTTTATGCATTCCAAATTCTGATTTGATCTCTCTTGGTTTTTTTTTTGTTTTTTTTTTTTTCATTGCTAACTTTTGTTTTCATTTCATTATTCCTTTCATTAATAGCTCAGTCAGTAAACAAATATCCCTGCAGTGCAGGAGACCCGGGTTCGATCCCTGCATTGGGAAGATCACCTGGAGAAGGAAATGGCAACCCACTCCAGTATCCTTGCCTGGAAAGTCCCATGGATGGAGGAGCCTGGTGGGCCACAGTCCATGGGGTTGCAAACAGTCAGGCATGACTGAGTGACTAACACTTATTTACTCATTGGTGCTATCTTTTTCATTTCATTTTTAAAACATCTTTGTATTTATCATTATGTCAATTACATTTTTTCTGATTCTTATTACATTATAGCACCTTCAATTTTTCCCAATTTTAAATCTTCCTCATATTAGAGTCATTGGGCTTTCTGTTTTTTCTCCATAGTGGTTAAGTGTCACACTGATTATTTTATTCATGCTGCAATTTTGTCTCCATTTTCATCCATTTGTCCTGTTGTTTGTTTTTCATGTTAGTTTTGTACTTTAAAATATATATATATATCTAGATCATATTATTTTTTCCTTTTAAAAATAATCATCCTTGAGGCAGTAGCTGCTAAGCTGCTAAGTCACTTCAGTCATGCCGGACTCTCTGCGACCCCATAGACGGCAGCCCACCAGGCTACCCCGTCCCTGGGATTCTCCAGGCAAGAACACTGGAGTGGGTTTCCATTTCCTTCTCCAATGCATGAAAGTGAAAAGTGAAAGTGAAGTCGCTCAGTCGTGTCTGACTCTTCGCGACCCCATGGACTGTGGCCCACCAGGCTCCTCCATCCATGGGACTTTCCAGGCAAGAGTACTGGAATGGAGACCTACTCAGATCATGCACTCACAACCTTCTTGAGTAAGGATAAAGTAAAAATCAGGTTTTGTAAAGATTAGTGTTTTCATATTGTCCTACAGTTTTATTTCTGCAAGTGTTTACATTTTATTTCTTCCTAAACAATTGAGATATGAACTGAACACTTTACCCAGTGAAAAATTTCTCTCTCTCGCTCTCTCTTTCTGCCCCACCCCTTTCTGCAACGAACGTGTGGTACCTTAGAGACTGATACTTTCTGAAAATATGGCTAGCTGGCCTCTCAGTGCCCTTCTTATTTGGCCTATCCCCATGTTTCTCAAATTTAATGTAAATACACATCATTTAATCATCTTGCTGCCATGTAGATTTGGGCTCAGAAAATATGACTCAGAGCTTGCGATTCTGAATTTCTAACAGTCTCCAGAGTGATGCTAATACTTTGTTCCTCAGACCAAACTTTAAATAGCAAAAGCCCATCCTAGTATGGTTTTCAAACCAACTGATCCCACAGAAGATGCTGCAAAAAGATTTCACACCCCATTCTCACTAGTGACAAATAAACATTTTGGCAGTTGTATCTCACTATTTGTAGTGCCTTTGGTAGGTTTATTTCTTGAGGTTTTTCTAAAAACAGAATCCATGATATTTGTGCTCCATATCCTTCAGTGTACATTACCTGTTCTTTAGCTAGTCTTGTACAGTATTTGCCCTTTAAACTAGCTCCACATTAGCTTAAGTAAGGAGTTTTTGCTTTTTTCTCTTTCATTATTTGCCTAAATTTGAGCGAGAATAAGGGAAATGCCTAATTATCTATACTGTTTGAATTTCTTAAATGGTTGAAATTTACCATAGCGCATGGTCAATAGACAAACATGTATTCTTTGATTATGAAGTTGGACTTTTAAATTATGTTTTCAAATTTTATATCCATGCTAATATTTGTTAGCTTGAGCTATTAAATCTTGAGCCAGGACTGATAAAATCTTTCAAAGTAATTATAGAATTTTTTTTTAAATATTCAATGGTCAGTTTGCTAATTTTGGTTTATATATGTTAAGAATTTTCACATGAATGTAGAAAATTATTCCACATAAATTCATTATGATTATTGCTTTATTTGTAATTATTTATAGCATATTATTTTAATTTTTTCATGACATCTATGCTTGTCATTCTTTATTATACACATCATATATTATTTTCCTATAGTGGTTTATCGGGGAAGGCAATGGCACCCCACCCCAGTACTCTTGCCTGGAAAATCCAGTGGACGGAGTAGCCTGGTGGGCTGCAGTCCATGGGGTCGCTAACAGTCGACTGAGCGACTTCACTTTCCCTTTTCTCTTTCATGCATTGGAGAAGGAAGTGGCAACCCGCTCCAGTGTTCTTGCCTGGAGAATCCCAGGGACGGGGGAGCCGGGTGGGCCGCCGTCTGTGGGGTCGCACAGAGTCGGGCACGCCTGAGGTGACGTAGCAGCAGCAGCAGCATAGTGGTTTATGGGCTTTCCTGGTAGCATAGTCTGTAAAGAATCCACCTGCAACGCAGGAGACCAGGGTTTATAAAATACACACTTTATTATTTTAGCGCTCACCCCTAAAAGTTAAACATAAATGTTTGATATAAAATATAAAGAAAAAGAAAGATAAATTAAGTCACACATCTATCTGTCATTAACAGTGCCATCAAATATTTTAATTTCAGTTAATAGCTATATTAGTTTGCTAGGGCTCCCAGAATGAGATAGCACTCACTGGGTGGTTTAAATAACAGGAATTCATTTATTCACACTTCTGGAGGCAAGAAGTCCAAAGTCAAGATATTGGCAGGATTGGTGCCTTCTAAGGGTCATGAAGTAAGGGTCTGTCCCAGGCATCTCTCCATGGCTTTTGGATGATTGTCTTTGCCCTGTGTTGTCTCCACATCATCTTCCTTTTGTATCTATGTCCAGATTTCTTCTTCTTAGGAATTAGTTACATTGCATTAAGGTAGTTCTAATGAACTCATTTTTTCTTAGGTATCGCTGTCAAAACTGTCCCCAATTATAGTCACCCTTATAGATAAATATAAAAGGTTAATGCTTCAACATTTGAATTTTGAGGGGGCACAAATCAGCCAATGAAACGATCCTCACCCCTTTGCTCTTTCTACCTAGGAAATTAATTCTGTACATTGTTATTAAAATAAATTAGATATTATCCTTATTTATACATTTGATGTAACCACTAATTTACCTACTGGTTTATATGTGTCAAAAGTTATTCATTGAGAAATTGGCTATCAGTAGAATTGTCCTTGATTTTCTTTTTGTTGGTTATCCATTTTATTTTTTTATTTTAATTTTTTAATATAAACTTATTGGTTTTAATTGAAGGCTAATTACTTTACAATATTGTATTGGTTTTGCCATATATTGACATGAATCTGCCTGGGTGTACATGTTTTCCCCATCCTGAACCCCCCTCCCATGCTTAAGAAAGTTTTATTATATTTTGAGTTCTGTAGATGTATTATTATGTGTCTAATACACTCTGAATAAATTAAATGATGTAATCCTACATTTGATATACTATATCTGACACTAAGCAGTCCTTTGTTTTCTTTTTTTTAAACAAACCATCAATTATCTTATTACATAGTGTTTCTCCTTTATTATTACTACTTTCTCCTAAATTTGAATAGATATAGTCCATCTTATTTCTAACGTCCAGGTACCCACCCTGTCTCTTATACACATCTAGATGTGTATAAGAGACAGCCAAAGAATNTACCACATTGCTTGGCTCTTTAGCTTAACCCACAGTCTTAGTTTTATTCCTAACTGTGGAAGTCAATCAAAACTTTCGTAGATGTGAAAGGGAAAATGACCTCTGAGTTTTGTTTCCTGAAAGCCTATTTCTTTTTCTTAATCAACCCCACCAGTTGAATAGTACAGAGTAAAGGCTTTTACAGTAAGGCTTTTCCATTGCACAGGTCAGATCCGTGCGGTTCAGACAGTTCTGAGGTTGAGTGATTTAGAGGCTGAGGAAATCCATTTCAGCTATCTCATATGGAATCAATACTGTCCATGTTGAAACCTTTGGAAAATTGCAGTAGATTCTAACTCAGATCTTTTTGGCAGGAGATGGGTCATGCTGTCTCTTATACACATCTAGATGTGTATAAGAGACAGATTTATAATTGCAAGTTTAACTTAAAAAAAATAAATAATTTTTATTAAGACAGCATTTAAATACAAAAAGTTACCTATTTAGACTATATAAATTATTTAATTTTGATAACAATGACAACACCATAACAATAAACGTATAGAATATAACTGTCATCCAATTTTTTCCTCTCTTTTTTTTCCCCAAATAATCTCCTTCTTCTCTTGAATTAAGAAAAGTATTGATCTTCTACTTTGAATTTTCTAGAATGTCATATACATGGAATCAGAGCATACTTACACTTTTGTGCCTGTTTTCTTTTATTTTTTTGAGATTTAGCCATGTTGCTGAATATGTCTAAAGTGTGTATCTTTTTAATACTGATATTGAAAAGTTTACTTATTCACCTGTTTGTAAATAGTAACATATGAAAAAGATGATTATGATCCACTCATTTTCTAATTTCTAATGGCCGATATTAAAAAAAGACTAATAATGACAAAATTGATGCAGATGTGGAATGACTAGAGCTCACATATTATTGGGAAGAATGCAGAATTGCAAAACAATTTTGGAGAAAAGTAATACAAAATTTTTCATTTTTTATAAAATCAAGTATAAACATATTATCACCCAAGAAATGTTATTTTAAGTGTTTAACCCAGGGAGATAAAAACATGAATGTATGAGCAAATATATGCATATATATATACAAATATATATCTTTATGTGAGAATATTTACAGGATTATCTATAATAATAGCTAAAAACCAGAATCAATTGTTTTACATTTGTTTATTTTTAACTACAAGAAGTAATATTTGATTTAATTTCAATTGTTTCTAACTTTTTATCTTTTAAATCCCTTACAGTTATACAGTGGAAGTGACAAATAGATTCACAGGATTAGATATGATATAGACACAGTGCCTGAAAAACTATGGACAGAGGTCCATAACATTGTACAGGAGACTGTGATCAATACCACCCCCCAATAAAAAGAAATACAAAGGGCAAAATCATTGTCTGAGCTGGCCTTACAAATAGCTGAGAAAAGAAGCAAAGGCAAAGGGGAAAAGGAAAGATATATCCATCTCAATGCAGAGTTCCAAAGACTATCAAGGAGAGAGATAAGAAAGCCTTCCTAAGTGATCAATGCAAAAAAAAAAAAGGAAAACAATAAAATGGGAAAGACTAGAGATCTCTTCAAGAAAATTAGAGGTACCAAGGGAACATTTCATGCAAAGATGGGCACAATAAAGGACAGAAAGCTATGGGCCTAAGAGAAGCAGAAGATATTAAGAAGAGGTTTTGGCAAGAATACACAGAAGAGCTATACTATAAAGATTTTAATGACCCAGATAACCATGATGGTATGATCACTTGCCTAGAGCCAGCCATCCTGGAGTCTGAAGTCAAGTGGGCCTTAGGAAGCATCACCATGAACACAGCCAGTGGAGGTGATGGAATTCCAGCTGAGCTATTTGAAATCCTGAAGGATGAATCTGTGAAAGTGCTGCACTGAATATGCCAGCAAATTGGGAAAACTCAGCAGAGGCCACAGGACTGGAAAAATGTCAATTTTCATTTCAATCCCAAAGAAAGGCAATGCCAAAAATGTTCAAATTACTGCACAATTGCACTCATCTCATACACTTGCAAAGTAATGCTGAAAATTCTCCAAGCTAGGCTTCAGCAGCATGTGAACCAGAACTTCCAGATGTTCAAGCTGGATTTAGAAAAGGTAGAGGAACCAAAGATCAAATTACCAACATCTGCTGGATCATAGAAAAAGCAAGAGAGCTCCAGAAAAACATCTACTTCTGCTTCACTGAGTACACTAAAGCCTTTAACTGTATGGATCACAACAAACTCTGGAAAATTCTTCAAGAGATGAGAATACCAGACTACCTGACCTGCCTCCTGAGAGATCTGTATGCAGGTCAAGAAGCAACAGTTAGTACCACACATGGAACAACGGACTTGTTCCAAACTGGGAAAGGAAAATGTCAAGGCTGTACTTTATCACCCTGTTTATTTAACTTATGTGTGGAGTACAGCATGTGAAATGCCTGGCTGGATGAAGTACAAACTGGAATCACAATTGCTGGGAGAAATATCAGTAACCTCGGATATATTGATGACACCTCCCTTATGGCAGAAAGGGAAGAGTAACTAAAGAGCCACTTGATGAAAGTAAAAGAGGAGAGTGAAAAAGCTGAACTCATGTTAAAACTCAGCATTCAAAAAACTAATATCATGGCATCCCATCACTTTATGGCAGATAGATTGGGAAACAATGGAAACAGTGACAGAATTTACTTTCTTGGGCTCCAAAATCACTGCACAGAGTGACTGCAGCCATGAAATTAAAAGATGCTTGCTCCTTGGAAGAAAAACTATGACCAACCTAGACAACATAATAAAAAACAGATATATTACTTTGCCAACAGATGTCTGTCTAGTCAAAGCTCTGGTTTTTCCATTAGTCATGAATGTTTGTGAGAGTTGGACCCTAGAGAAAGCTGAGGGCCAACAAATTGATGCTTTTGACCTGTAGTGTTGGAGGAGACTCTTTAAAGATTCCCTTGGACTGCAAGGAGATCAACCAGTCAATCCTATAGAAAATCAGTCTTGAATATTCATTGGAAGGACTGATGCTGAAACTTAACCTCCAATACTTTGGCCACCTGTTGTAAAGAACTGACTCATTTGAAAAGACCCTGAATGCTGGGAAATACTGAAGGCAGGAGGAGAAGTGCTGGAGTCCAGCTCTGGTGGATCCAGGGTAATTCGAAGCGGGGACAGTGTGGGCGAGGAAAAACTTATTTATTTATTTAATTAGAAATATAAGATTAGATTAGGAAAAAATAGTGTAGTAGGAAAATTAAGTGGAGAAAAGAGGCTGAGTAACTTGTTTTACGTGGAAAACCAATAAAACTTCAGGACAAGAAGTTTGCACCATCTATGTTAGGCCACCGGTGTCCGTTTGAATATCGGAGGGTACCCCGCCTTGGGCTCCCTCTCTCATGGATCTTAGAAGCCAGGGCAAGTAAGTAGACATGGCGAGCCTCCATGCCCCAGATGGGAATTCAGCCAGAAAATAGAGTAAAGAGAAGACACGGGGGAAATCACTTCTTCCAATGACTGGCCCGGCCTCTATTGTCCAGAAAGGCCTTTTATACCTTTTTGATTGTACATAGAGATCAATGGGTAATACAAAATTATGCAGCATCAGCAGCCCTGACTCTTATCAAAACTAGGCTTTTTCTCTGCATACCTAATTGTATACACAACTCTTAGGTCATTTACATCATCTTCTAGCCAGAGGGCCAATTAACATTTTACAGCCCTTTTCTGATAAGGGTTTGTCAACCAGAAGACTTATTTGTGTTGATCTTCCCAAAGTCTGGTGCCACTCTCAGCACTAAATAAAGTTACATTCTTACATAGCAAGGACACAAGAGGAGTGCAGTGATATATAACAAAGAAAAGTAATTAACTCAAATGTCTAGTGTTGCTAACATCAAAACTACTACATTCCTATTTCTATATCCCTATTACATTGATTAATATCCTTCAGGTGGCTAAAAGATAAAGAATATGGAGGCCTGATTTATACCTTTTTGATTGTACATAGAGATCAATGGGTAATACAAAATTATGCAGCATCAGCAGCCCTGACTCTTATCAAAACTAGGCTTTTTCTCTGCATACCTAATTGTATACACAACTCTTAGGTCATTTACATCATCTTCTAGCCAGAGGGCCAATTAACATTTTACAGCCCTTTTCTGATAAGGGTTTGTCAACCAGAAGACTTATTTGTGTTGATCTTCCCAAAGTCTGGTGCCACTCTCAGCACTAAATAAAGTTACATTCTTACATAGCAAGGACACAAGAGGAGTGCAGTGATATATAACAAAGAAAAGTAATTAACTCAAATGTCTAGTGTTGCTAACATCAAAACTACTACATTCCTATTTCTATATCCCTATTACATTGATTAATATCCTTCAGGTGGCTAAAAGATAAAGAATATGGAGGCCTGGCAGCAGTTATTGAGTCAACAGTGAAAACCCATCACCAATATAATTTTTAGCTCTTTAGAAAAGGCTCTGTATCTTTAAGATGCTTTAAGCTTTGTGCCTCTCGTGGTTGGGGGGCTATAAGCAATTCACAAGTTGTAAAAAGTCCAGGGAAACCTGTTAGGCAAGTTAGAGAACCATCAGAGGGGATTTGAGCTGAAACATTCCTTTCAAATGCAGAAGACTAAAGCCCTAAGTTAACTTTTTCCAGAGAGTGTCAGAAGAGTGGAAAAGCACAGTACAATAAAATCAGGCCGACTCTGTTTTTTGGGGTACATGCTCAGGAAATACCATGGGGAGCCCTTGAGGCCTGACTCGCCTTGGCCATCAGGCCTCTCTGCATGACCTTGTCATAGGTGGGATTTCCTCATGCTGGCTCCCGGCAGAGAAGGGGATGACAGAAAATGGGACAGTTGGATGGCATCACCGACTCAATGGACATGAGTTTGAGTGTGCTCTGGGAGTTATTGATGGACAGGGAAGCTTGGTGTTCTGCAGTCCATGGGTTGCAGAGTTGGACACAACTGAGTGACTGATCTGAACTGATTTTTAGATTTTAAGCCTTTTAGTTTTAAATAATTTTAAGTCTGTCTTATTTTACTTTTTGATCATTCTGTTTGAAGTCCTTATATGTCTAATTGGGACATTTCTTGGTTTTGTTTTATTTTCATGGTGGTTTGTTTTGGTTTTAGCTGTATAATTTTTGATAGTAAGCATTTATTTCAAGCTCTGTTAGTGAGAATATTGTTAGATATGTCTAACAATATATCCCCCTTCTACTGCATGGGGCCACCTCATTCGACAGAACCAGGCTATAATAATGTCCAAGTAATGTGATAATACATATTATGCAATAATTTCTAGCTAGAGCAGTGATTTTAAATTCTCAGATGACTGTTTGTTTTTTAAACTCAGAGCCTAAACTAAAGGAAATTTTTCCTTTCTTAAGTTAACTTTCCCTGCAGCTCCATTACTTTGTAGCTGTCTTTTTCTTTCAGTGGGTATCATTTTCCATGTCTATGAGGGTCTAAATTACAGCTCTGTTAGTTGGTTAGACCCACGTTTTTGTCTTTAATAATCTATATGGTTATTAAAGCCCACGTGTCTAGATCTCAAAATCTGAGAATTTCCCAGATAAGCTAATACTAATACCTTTAGTATTAGCTTATTGGTATCAGTTCACTATTTGGGGGGTTCTGAATTTTGTCCTTTGTTGTTCTTTAGTCGTTAAGTTGTGTCTGACTCTTTGGCGACCCCATGGACTGTAGCCCACCAGGCTTCTCTATCCATGGAATTTCCCAGGCAAGAATACTGGAATGGGTTGCCTTTTCCTTCTCTAGGGGATCTTTCTGACTCTGGCATTTAATCGACATCTTCTGTATTGGCAGGTGAGTTCTTTATCACTGAGCCATCAGGGAAGCCTGGCTAGTGCCTACCACATTGCTTGGCTCTTTAGCTTAACCCACAGTCTTAGTTTTATTCCTAACTGTGGAAGTCAATCAAAACTTTCGTAGATGTGAAAGGGAAAATGACCTCTGAGTTTTGTTTCCTGAAAGCCTATTTCTTTTTCTTAATCAACCCCACCAGTTGAATAGTACAGAGTAAAGGCTTTTACAGTAAGGCTTTTCCATTGCACAGGTCAGATCCGTGCGGTTCAGACAGTTCTGAGGTTGAGTGATTTAGAGGCTGAGGAAATCCATTTCAGCTATCTCATATGGAATCAATACTGTCCATGTTGAAACCTTTGGAAAATTGCAGTAGATTCTAACTCAGATCTTTTTGGCAGGAGATGGGTCATGTCCACACTGAAACTACTAGGAGGTAGAGAATGAGGATCACCAGTGGGTTCTTATCATTCATGATTCCCTCTAAGAAACAGGACAGATTGTCTCTCTGCCTCACCTGAGTACACTGGGGTCAGAGACATGCACTGCATGGCCCATCTGCTGGTAGAAGTGGGACAGTTTTGCAGTAGATACCAGCAATGATAGACCTCAGGTCACAGGACAGTTCTGGGAAGGTTAGAAAATATAAAGTAGCTCTGGAAAGCATCCCAAATACCTGGTATTTGAAGTATCTCCCCCATGTGGATGTATCAAGTTCAACTTCCAGTTGGTGGTTCTATTGCAAAGGCTGTTTTCAGAGTTTTTATCTTTTATGAGTCATACTATGTGAAGCAAGGATAAAGAATGTTCCCTGCTCTCTCAGGCTTCTCTCTAGAGTGAAGGTTATGATCCAAATTAACTTAGTAAATGCAGGCAAAGAAGCACTGAAAGTGCTACATTCATGAGGCCTCTTTTCATTGTGAACTTTCATGGGCCAAGGAAGGAGGGAAAGACTATAGAAGGCTGAATTTGCTGAACACATAGGCCTTACTTCAGTGTGATATCTCTGGTCTTTAATGAGGTTGGCATTATCAACACATTTCCCACATTCAGTTCATCCACAGGCTTTACTATGGTGTGAATTTTCTTGTGTTGACTAAGGTATGGCTTACTGATGTATGCTGTCCACATTCACTGCATACAAAAGGCTTTGTTACCCTGTGAATTATTTTATGTATTTTAATGTAGGAACTGTGGCTAAAAAATTTCCCACATTCATCACACTCACAAGATTTCTATCTAGTGTAGATATTCTGGTGCTCAACAAGTACATTTTTATGCATAAAAGCTTTCCCACAACTGCCGGACATAGAAGGCTTTTCTCCACTGAGAATTTTCTGGTGCTGTGTAAGTGTGTCTTTGCAACTGAAGGCTTTCCTAGATGTGTTGCACTCATAAGGTTTTGCTCCAGTGTGAATTCTTTGATGCTGAATGAAGTGAGATTTTCTGTCAAAAGGATTTCCCACATTGAGCGCACTCAAAATGCCTTGAATCTGTGTAAGTTCTCTGGTGTATTTTGAGGCTGGAGTTGTAGCTTAAACCTTTCCCACAGTCCTTGCACTAATAAGGCATTACTCTGCTGTGAATTTTCCTGTGTGATAGAAAGTAGGAGCTGTGGCTAAAGAGCATCTCATGTTCATCACACTCATAAGCCTTTTCTCCCATGTATATTTCCTGGTATTGAATGTAATCCTCTTTGTGACTAAGCTTTCCCACTTTCACTGCACTGGTAATCCCTTTGTCCGATGTGAAAGGCCTCTTAACACTTAGCACTCCTGTATGGATTCTCCCAGTTGTTAGTGGCACAGTTCTGGACAAGTCCAGGGCCAGTCAAGAAGTCTTCCTCATGTTCCTGCACATACAGGTCTTCCCTAACATGTGGCATCTGCAGCTATCCACAGAGGAGGCCCAGACCTTTTCTTTTCTGGGGACTGACTCTCCACAGAGAGAAAAATCCACTGCCTCTGGATTTGGTCAAGGTTTACACTGAACCAGAGGGCTTTCCCATATGATTTACATGGATATGGTTGCTACTCAGGAGGTGCTCCCTGTTGGCCAGCCAGCTGCAAAATGCCTTTGAAGATGAGGTTACACATGTCACCTGGGTGGCTCTTTTGGATTGAAGGACCCACCTGGAGAGTTTGTACATTTGATATTTTTATAGAAACACACTGAAAATAATATGCCTCTCTATCCTTCACGAAAGAGCCTCTTGATGCAGGTGAAAGAGGAGAGTGAAAAAGCTGGCTTAAAACTCAGCATTCAAAAAAATGAAGATCATAGCATTCAGTCCCATCACTACATGGCAAATAGATGGGGGTAAAAATGGAAACAATGAGAATTTATTTTTATGGGCTCCAAAATCAGTATGGATGGTGACTGCAGCCATAAAATTAAAAGATGCTTGCTCCTCATGAGAAAAGCTGTGACAAACTTAACATATTGAAAAGCAGAGATGTCAGTTTGCTGACAAAGTTCGATATAGTCAAAGCTTTGGCTTTTCTATTAGTCATGTATGGATGTGAGAGTTGGACTGTAAAGGCTTAGCACTGAAGAATTGTTGCTTTTGCACTTTGGTGTTGGAGAATACTTTTGAGAGTCTCTTGGATTGCAAGGAGATCAAACCAGTCAGTCGTAAAGGAAATCAACCCTGAATATTCATTGGAAGGACTGATGTTGAAACTGAAGCTCTAATACTTTGGGTACCTGATGCAAAGAATCAGCTCACTGGAAAAGATTGTGATGCTAAGAAAAATTGAGTGCAAGAGGAGAAGGGGGCAACAGGATGAGATGATTGGATGGAATCACTGACTCAGGGACGTAGTAATGGAAAAGGAAACCTGGTGTTCTACAGTGGGGTCCCAAAGAGTCAGATACGACTTAGTGGATGAGCAAATACTTTACATTATACCTACAAGTAAGGCCAGGGCTTTCCTGGATCACCTCTGTCTTGACTGGAGCTATGTCTACCCTGTCAAGAACCCTGGGCTCTCTCTCTGGCTCAAGTTGAGAAATCAAATGGTATCTGAAAATTGCAAGTTACCCTTTGTTTTATGGATGCTGGATTTTGTCCTTAACTTTTGGTAAATTTAACTCTGTATTTAAAAGCATGCTTGTTATGTCAATCAAACATTTTTAGTGTTTTTTTATTTTAATTATTTTAGAGGGAGAGTTTATCAAGTATCTATTCTGTATGTGCCAGAAAATGTAACTTTCTACTCCTCTCAATCCAGTTTTTGGTAAAGTGTATTATGTTTTCACAACTATATTCCCTCTCATTGCTCTTGGTGTAGACAGAGTATATTTTCCAGATGGAGTACATTGGAATTTGTGATTGTGAATTTGGCAATTGTGATATGTTTTGATCATCAAATGTGAACAAAACAGGTTTACTCTAAATCTGTGAAAAGATTTTAAATTAACTTGAGTGGTTGGATAGCTCCTTCATTTCAAGTCCTAAAATGAGATGACCTGAAGAAAGGTTGAAACAGCTGCTTGTTACTGTTATCCATAATCAATTTGGGATTATGTATTACCATAGCAAATATTGAGTAATACACCAATAAATCTGACTTTCATTCCACCTTGTTTCTTGCTTCTTTCACTATTGAAAAGACTGATACTGGGCTATGCTTTCCTGACTGTCTTCTTTATTTTTGATAAGTAAAAAACTAAAAATAAAAGAGGAAAGCAGAATATAAAACTGATAAACTGATTTAAAAATGTAATATGATAGTCATAAACTCAACAATGTAATTGCAATAAATATAGACTCAGCAAATTATCCATGTAAAGATTAATATTGTCAAACTTGATTAAAGAAAAGTCAAACTATGCGCTACTTTCAAGAGATGTATTTTAAATATAATGATGTTACAAAAGATGAAAGGAAAAGGTTGGAAAGATACTTTGTGAACACTAAAGAAAGCTAATGTGGCAATACTAATACCAAATAAAAAGATGTTAAAGTAAGTAGCATTGTTAAAGGTAGATATTATATCCTCAGTATTATTTTTTTTTCTTTACCTGGTTGTTTTTAAGTTACTTGAACATTTTTTGAAAGTTAGTTTAATTAACACTAAATTACAAAGTGCACATATTTATTAAGTAGAGCAAAAGTGAACCATAATATGTTACCTTTATTAAAAGTACAGAGTAATGATTGTCAGCTAATTTGCATTGTGCAAGTCTCTCATTCTCTCAAGATACCTCACATTACACATGGATTTCCAGTATATAGGGCTTCCCTGGTGGTTCAGATGGTAAAGAATCTACCTGCAATGGGCGAGACAGGAGTTAGATCCCTGAGTCAGGAAGATCTCCTGGAGAAGGAAATGGCTACCCACTACAGCATTCTTGCCTGGAGAATTCCATGGACAGAGGAACCTGGGAGGCTACAGTCCATGGGGTTGCAATGAGTTGAGCCAAGCAACTATGTAGTGAAATTTGATAATTATTAGTACAATTGAATTTCTCTTAAGATCATAACATTGAATTTAAGAAAACGATTAAATCTGGATAGAATTATAGAACTGGCAAAATGAATCTATGTACATTTAGAAATAAGGATATTGGTTACCCTTGGCGAGAGGACTTGTAACAGGAAAGAAATATAAGGGTTTTGAAGGTTCTGTTAAATATGTTGTTTCTTGATCTAGGTGATTTTTTAACAGATGAATTCACTTTGTGAAAGTTCATCAAGCTTTACAATTATGAATTGTACACTTTTATGTGTATGCAATAATTCAAGTTTTCAATAGAAATACAATGCTAATAGAATATTTTGATAAAAATATCACTAAACAGTATTTTAACTATATATATTTAAATATTTTCTAAGCATTATTACCATAAAATAAGCAAGTTTTCATTTACTTTTATTTTTTTTCACCATTTCAAGAAAAGTAATACTCTTCTAAAGCATTTTGCAGTATATAAGCTGTTTACATAAACCCTGAGAATACATAATATAGAGGACTAAAAAAATAGGGTAAATATTGTTTTTTATAGTAAAGTGTAAATTTCATGAAGAAATGTGTTGCTTTTTTTTTTTTAATCAGACTGAATAGGAACAGTTTTCTAGTGGAAATTTTTTTTAAGAGATCAAATGAAATAAAAGCCAAACATCTGAAGGAGGTAAATACATTTAAAAAAAAATGAAAACAATACATTGCTTTGGCAGAATTAATATCCACAGCTTCAGTGTCAAAAAGAAATATTGGAAAGAACAATACATGAAGCATGAATATAAACTGCCTGAAACAAATGCTCCACAAGAGAATAAATGGAACATGAAACATCCCGTCCTTAGTCTCAGAGATGGAGAGAATAATTGAGAAGATTATGCTTTGTGATCCACTGTGATAAATTCTATTGATAGTTGCAATAGGATTGGTATGGAACAGAAGCAAAACTGCTGCTGCTGCTATTTCGCTTCAGTCGTGTCCAACTCTGTGCGACCCCATAGACAGCAGCCCAGCAGGCTCCCCCGTCCCTGGGATTCTCCAGGCAAGAAGACGAGTGGGCTGCCATTTCTTTCTCCAGTGCGTGAAAGTGAAGTCGTTCAGTCCTGTCCCACTCCTAGCGACCCCGTGGACTGCAGCTTAGCAGGCTCCTCCATCCATGGGATTTTCCCGGCAAGAGTACTGGAGTGGTTTGTCATTGCCTTCTCCGAAACTTCTGCTGCAACAAGGATAATGAAAACGGCAGATACGGTACTTTAAATAGGATGAGCAATTTAAACCTTACACCTAGTTAGGTATGCTTGAATTTATAGTATATAAAGGAAAGAAAATCTAAAATCATGGTGTACATAATGCTTTACAGAAGGTTTTCATACATATAAAAACCTATATGTTTTAACATATATATATATACACACATACAAAAACCTATATGTTTTAACATATATGCTGCTAAGTCGCTTCAGTCATGTCTGACTCTGTGCGACCCCATAGACGGCAGCCCACCAGGCTCCCCTGTCCCTGGGATTCTCCAGGCAAGAACACTGGAGTGGGTTGCCATTTCCTTCTCCAATGCATGAAAGTGAAAAGTAGAAAGTGAAGTCACTCAGTCGTGTCTGACTCTTCGCAGCCCCATGGACTGCAGCCTTCCAGGCTCCTCTGTCCATGGGATTTTCCAGGCAAGAGTACTGGAGTGAAGTGCCATTGCATACATATAAAAATCTATGTGTTTAACATGTATATATGTATATATATATACACACACACACACCTTCTGGAAAGTATTATGCACAACTACAATTTCAGATTTTCTTTCGCTTTATATACTATAAATTCAAGCATACCTAACCAGCTGTAAGGTTTAAATTGGTCAAACTATTTAAAGTACCATATTTGTAGTAGCAGAAGTTACATGTATCTATTGAATATATATAATCATAAACATTTATTTAATCATAAACAGCAAAGATTTAATATATATTGGTACATATATAAAATCATAAACATCTTAAATATTTGCTGCAGATTTTAATTCTGGCTGTGACATGATTTAATTGTTAATACAATATCTTAAAGATACTACAAGGGAAAGTTTTGTAGAATTATTAATATGTAAGAACATTTTATTATTCTCACAACCTATACTTTTTCTTTTCAGAAGTGATTGCAAGTTTTAATCAATTGTTATATGCATAGGTACTGAAAATCTTACATATATTAAAGTTTAAGTCCACACTGATCTATAGATGACCAGGATGAGAAGTCTTTAGATATAAAAATATTTATTAGTGCAAATGAAAAATATGAAATTCATGTAAGTGTGAAATGAATTTAAAATAGTGTATTTTAAGGTAAAGTAAAAATTGCCTTATGTTTAGTAGATAAAGTGCAATAAAGGATAAATTTAATCTCACCATGTGTTCTAAGAGCAGGAACACAGAAATGAACAAATGTAAATATAGGAATACACATGCAGTTTCTTCATTTTACCGTACAATAGTGGAGACGAAAAACAAATTCAATTTGATAAATTTTATAGTAACAGTAAAATTATGTTGCAAAGGAAGCAAAGGAAGGTAATATATTCTGAGACATAACACAGAAGAGTTATAAAGGATAAGGACTCAGAGGAAGGTGTACTTCAGCAGAGGGTCTATTACAAGTAGAGGGCAACAGGGTGTGAAGAGAATTTCCAGAATGACTGAAGAATACTTGGCATAGTGAGGTGGATGAGTGAAATGAAGTGGCTCAGTCGTATCCGACTCTCTGCAACCCCATGGAGTGTAGCCTACCAGACTCCTCTGTCCATTGGATTTTCCAGGCAATGCCTGGAGTGGATTGCCATTTCCTTCTCCAGGGGATCTTCCCAACCCAGGGATTGAACCTGGGTCTCCTGCATTGTAGAGGTGGATGAGACCAAAGCCTAAAAATAGCACTACTCCAATAAGATTGTATTGTCATGACAATAAAATTAAAATACAAATTTTTATTCCTGGAAAGTAGAGAAACATGTAAGAATTTTAATCAAGAGAGAGAATATTTTATGCTTTAAGTGGATTATCCTTGGCGGATTCTTAAAATTTTGGCTTATAATATTCTAGGAAACAAACAGACTATGTTATATTGTTAAAGCTTACTGTTACAAATCTTTGTATGCTTCTGTGCGAGCTCAGTCCTGTCTGACTGCGACTTCATAGATTGTAGCTGGCCATGCGCGTTTCTCCATGATATCCTCTAGGCAAGAATACTGGAGTGGGATGCCATGCTCTTTTCCAGGTAATCTTTCTAATCCAGGAATTGAACATTCATCTTTTATGTCTCCTGCATTGGCAGGTAAGTTCTTTACCACTGAGCTACCTGGGAAGCCATGAAGTGTACCATATCAGCAAGAAATTCAAGTTAGGTAATTCTCACCCTTTAATTTATCCTTTCCAGTATTACAATAGTGACTTAAAATGACTTTTAAAGGGCCATTCAAGATGGTCAGTTAACACATAAATTTTCTTTGTGATTTTCTCTTTGTATTGCATGCAGTATTTCCCAAGGTGGAGTTAGACTGACTGAGGAAATACATAAAGTATTCTATGAGATGCATAGTGGTTTTTTTAATTGATTCACTAAACAAGGGTATTCAGATTATTTAGGAGAGTGAGTGTGTTTTAAGAGGTGTATTAGTTTATATTGGTCACCTCACAAACCAGGCAATCTATGTTTAATAAACTTATTTTCTGTAAAAACTTCAAATCCTGTATGTTAGGATTAATACCAGCAACATTGTAAAATTGAGAAATTCAAATATTTGGTATCATCATTGCCAAAAATGTTTTCAAAGATACGTTCCCCCTTCTTCTTAAATATTTTAGGTTTACCCTAGAATTTTGCAACACTAACTAATTTCTTCAAAACAACAGTTAATAAGAACCAGATGAACAAATACCAAGAACTATTTATGTCCTGCTGCTGCTGCTGCTGCTGCTGTATGTCAGTCAGTCGTGTCCGACTCAGTGCCACCCCATAGATGGCAGCCCATCAGGCTCCACTGTCCCTGAGATTCTCCAGGCAATAACACTGGAGCGGGTTGCCATTTCCTTCTCCAATGCATGAAAGTGAAAAGTGAAAGTGGAGTAGCTCAGTCGTGTCTGACTCTTAGAAACCCCATGGACTGCAACCTTCCAGGCTCCTCCATCCATGGGATTTTCCAGGCAAGAGTACTGGAGTGGGGTGCCAGTGCCTTCTCCGATTTATGTCCTAGTGGTACAAAATTGATTGAGTACTATTTCTCATCAAGGTTGTGTTCTCTTAATAATGAATGCCTTGTTCTAAAAATGTGTAAATCATATTCTGGGGTTTTTGTATTTATGTATAAGAGAGAGCAAAAATAAGGAGCAATGCTATCTTTATGTATCCCTTCAATATTCTACTCATAATTCATAGAAAATTAGATTTTTTAAATGTATGTTACAGAAGATATCCTGTATTTCACTGTTTCTCTTTTTCTCTAATAAAGGCTCTCTTGCCTCACATTTGATTAGATTAACTGAAGACTTTGATATACAAAGTAGATGGAATGTTTCTTATGTAATTATAGGAATAAAAAGCCAATTTTAGGACTGCTCATGGAATGGAAGTCAAGTTTCCCAGTGAGAATAGGTAATTGTTTATATTACATACACCACACAGTTTCCAGGATTGCCACTGAAATGTAACTGAAGCCTTTGAATTCTGAGTTGTGATAAGTATGACACAGGGCTGAGGTTTCTATAGTTTCTTTCTAGAGGCCTGTTCAGTTTTTTGACAGTTTTTTTTTTTTAATTATTATTTTTATTTTTACTTTATTTTACTTTACAGAACTGTATTGGCTTTGGCATACATTGACATGAATCTGCCACGGGTGTACATGAACTCCCAAACATGAACCCCCCTCCCACCTCCCACTCCACATAATTCCTCCGGATCATCCCACGCACCAGCCCCAAGCATCCTGCATCGAACATACACTGGCAATTCGTTTCTTACATGATAGTATACGTATTTCAATGCTATTCTCCCAAATCATCCCACCTTCTCCCTCTCCCTCTCCCTCTCCCTCAGAGTCCAAAAGTCTGCTCTACACATCTGTGTCTCTTTTGCTGTCTTGTGTACAGGATCCTCATTACCATCTTTCTGAATTCCATATATATGTGTTAGTATACTGTATTGGTGTTTTTCTCTCTGGCTTACTTCACTCTGTATAATCGGTTCCAGTTTCATCCATCTTACTAGAACTGATTCAAATGTATTCTTTTTAATGGCTGAGTAATACTCCATTGTGTATATGTACCACAGCTTTCTTATCCATTCATCCGCTGATGGACATCTAGGTTGTTTCCATGTCCTGGCTATTATAAACAGTGCTGTGATGAACATTGGGGTACATGTGTCTCTATTCTGGTTTCCTCGGTGTGTATGCCCAGCAGTGGGATTGCTGGGTCATAACGCAGTTCTATTTGCAATTTTTTAAGGAATCCCCACACTGTTCTCCATAGTAGCTGTACTAGTTTGCATTCCCAACAACAGTGTAAGAGGGTTCCCTTTCTCCACACCCTCTCCAGCATTTATTGCTTGCAGACTTTTGGATCGCAGCCATTCTGACTGGTGTGAAGTGGTACCTCATTGAGGTCTTGATTTGCATTTCTCTGATAATGAGTGATGTTGAGCATCTTTTCATGTGTTTGTTAGCCATC
>SJYX01012085.1:98070-112063 GCA_006410675.1 Oreotragus oreotragus
GGTGTTGACCATCTGGTGATGTCCATGTGTAGAGTCTTCTCTTGTGTTGTTGGAAGATGGTGTTTGCTATGAACAGTGCATTTTCTTGGCAAAAGTCTATTAGTCTTTGCCGTGCTTCATTCTGCATTCCAAGGCCAAATTTGCTGTCACTCCAGGTGTTTCTTGACTTCTACTTTAGCATTCCAGTCCCCTATAATGAAAAGGACATCTTTTTTAGGTGTTAGTTCTTAAAGGTCTTGTAGGTCTACATAAAACTGTTCAACTTCAGCTTCTTCAGCATTACTGGTTGGGGCATAGACTTGGATAACTGTGATATTGAATGGTTTGCCTTGGAAACGAACAGAGATCATTCTGTCATTTTTGAGATTGCATCCAAGTACTGCATTTCGGACTCTTTTGTTGACCATGATGCCTACTCCATTTCTTCTGAGGGATTCCTGCCCGCAGTAGTATATATAATGGTCATCTGAGTTAAATTCACCCATTGCAGTCCATTTTAGTTCACTGATTCCTAGAATATCGACATTCACCCTTGCCATCTCTTGTTTGACCACTTCCAATTTGCCTTGATTCATGGACCTGACATTCCAGGTTCCTATGCAATATTGCTCTTTACAGCCTAGGATCTTGCTTCTATCACCAGTCAAATGCACAACTGGGTATTGTTTTTGCTTTGGCTCCATCCCTTCATTCTCTCTGGAGTTATTTCTCCACTGATCTCCAGTAGCATATTGGGCACCTAACGGCCTGGGGAGAATCTCTTTTGGTTTCCTATCATTTTGTCTTTTCATACTGTTCATGGGGTTCTCAAGGCAAGAATATTGAAGTGGCTTGCCATTCCCTTCTCCAGTGGGCTATGTTCTGTCAGACCTCACCACCATGACCCACCCCGCCGGCATGGCTTGGTTTCATGGAGTGAAAAAGGAAACACAATATATCAAAATGTGTGGGATATACCTAAAGCAGTACCTACAGGGAAATTTTTATGTTTAAAGACTGACATTATAAGAAAATAGAATTTCTCAATTCAATGAACTATGCATATACCTTAATAAGTTAGTAAAGAAAGCAACTTAAAACCTAAGGAGTAAGAATAAGGAAATAGTAATGGAAAAGTAATGGAAGAAGAGAACATTAAAGTAGAAAAAGCAAAATCTCATTTCAGAGAAAGATTTATAAACGTGAAAAATATCTTGCTCGATTAATCAATTAAAAAAGAAGAAAGAAACTAGTATATCAGGCATGAAAGAGGAGACATTACTACCAACCCAAAAGACATTAAAATAATAGAAGTCTATTATAAAAAGTTTTTAATTGAATATAGATGAACTAGAAAAGTTCCTTAGAATCACTGAAAGTTTCATCAAAAAGTAGATAATCACAATTGACTATATCTACTAAAGAAATAGACTTCAAGTGTTTAACATGAGAAAACTCTTGTTTTAAAGACGTAATCAAGAGTGTCACTAAAACCCATCAAAGTAAAAGTTTATTAATTGGCTTTTATTGTATGAAAAATATACCTCAGTAAAGCTACTTTATTGCTGTAATATTAAATATAAATGTGTTTTTCCCTCAAGGGAATAATAAAAAAGGGAGAAGTCAATGGCAAACCACTCCAGTCTTCTTGCCTGGAGAATCCCAGGGACGGGGGAGCCTGGTGGGCACATTGAAATTGATGGTAGATCAAATCTATAAAAATTCTAGAAGAGAATGCAAGAAAATTGTGTGAATTTGGTTAGGGAAATAATTCTTAGGATACAAAGAATATTATCCGTATATAGAAAGAAATATATGGTATAGACATTGACTTAGTGACTTAAAAACAATAAACATCAAAAATACATTTAATTTTTTTAATTTTCAGTTGGAGATAATTTTTTTTACAATATTGTGTTGATTTCTGCTGTACAGCAACGTGAACCAGCTATAAGTATACAAATATTCTCTCCCTCATGAGCATCCCTGCTCCCCCCAACACACACACACCTCTGCCACCATCCCATCCCTCTAGGTGATCACAGAGCACCAGGCTGAGCCTTGTGTGCTACACAGAAACTTCCCACTACTTACTTGTTTTACATGTGGTAATTATATATTTCAATGCTATTCTCTCAGTTCATCCCATCCTATTCTTTCCCCATTGGGTCCACACGTCTCTTCTTTACATGTCTGTCTCTACTCCTGCCCTGAAAATTGGTCCATCAATACCATTTTTCTTGATTCCATATGTATCAATATATGATATTAAACATCAAAAATTTTAATACTTGGGAATATTACTAACAAAGTGAAAACTACGATATGTACTAGGAGACTGACATTTATTTATATTTGTATAATATGTATCTATATTATATTTACATCAAGAATTCTTACAAGTCAACCATAAGAAGAAGAAATCCAATTTATAATGCATGTAAAAGATTTAGGATACTTTAATCAAACAGTATAATTCGATGGCCAATGAGGGAATTTAAAGTAGTTCACTATTGTCAAGTGTTCCAGACAAGAATACTTGAGTGGGTTGCCATTTCTTTCTCCATAGATTAAATCATTTCTAAATTAAGTTTAGGTGGATGTCTATAAAAGTGTTTCTCCATTTTCTTCTTTATAACCATCATCAGTACCCACATACACCCAATACCATTTTCCAACCCTATCTCTATCATTTCTCCCATAAAACAAAGAGATTTTGAGGATATTTTGTTTAACTAAAGAAACCACCATCTTCTCCATTTTGCCTTGTTAAAAAGATAGTAATAGGGCAGGGCATCACTGACTCAATGGACGTGAGTCTGTGTGAACTCTGGGAGTTGGTGATGGACAGGGAGGCCTGGCATACTGCAATTCATGGGGTCACAAATAGTCGGACAAGACTGAGTGACTGAACTGAACTGAACTGAATAGGGCAGGGCATCCAAGAATCAGTGAGATGAAAGAAGATGTGATAAAAGCAACTGAAAAACTAATTAATACTAGAAGAGCTACAATTTAAAAAGAAGTAGAAAACCAGTATTAACACGGATACCAAGCAACTGGGAATCTTATGCATCTGGTGTGGGAATGGAAAGTGGAATAGCCATTTAAAAATACTCTGTAGGTTTTTATATAATTAAGCACACATTTCCAAGTCAGTCAATAATCCGCTACTAGATATTTGCCCAAGAAAAAAAGAAAACATAGGCCCATGCAATGTATTGTATGCAAATGTTCATATAAGCTATTTCATACTACCTCAAAACTGAAAACAATCCAAATGTCCACCAAATGATGAATAGGTAACCACATTTTGTTATATTCTTATAATAAAATACCACTCAGTGATTAAAAATGAGTGAACTGCTGATGCAAAGCCCAACATAAATGAACCTTCAAAGCATTATGCTATGTGAATAAAGGCAGACAGAACTGACTACATACTGTTTTGTGCTATTTATATAGGATTCTAGAAAAGGCAAAATTAGAATGTCACAAAGCAAATCAGGTTTTGCTAGAGGTTGGGATTGGGGAAGGGGGGAGAGGGTCTAGACTGCAAACAGGTCTTAAGGGAATTTTTGAGGCTGATGGAAATGTTTTGTAGCTTGACTGTGATTAGTATTACACAACTGTGTGCATTTGTCAAAATCCATCAAAGTAGAAACTTTAGTAAGTAAATTTTATTGAATGAAAACTAAGCTCATTTGATGGAAATGCTTAGCAATGAAAAAGATCAGTTTTCATTCCAATCCCAAAGAAAGGCAAAGCCAAAGAATGTCCAAACTACTGCACAGTTGCACTCATCTCATAGGCTAGTAAAGTATTGCTTAAAATTCTCCAAGCCTGCAGCAAGTGAACTATGAACTTCCAAATGTTCAAGCTGGATTTAGAAAAAGAAGAACCAGAGATCAAATTGCCAACATCTGTTGGGTCATCGAAAAAGCAAGAGAATACCAGAAAAAACATCTACTTCTGCTTTATTGACTATGCCAAAGCCTTTGACTGTGTAGATCACAGCAAACTGGAAAATTCTTAAAGAGATGGGAATGCCAGACCACCTTACCTGCCTCCAGAGATATCTGTATTCTGGTCAAGAAGCAACTGTTAGAACTGGACATGGGACAACAGACTAGTTCCAAATTGGGAAAGGAGTATGTCAAAGCTGTATATTGTTACTCTGTTTATTTAACATATGTGCAGAGTATATTATGCAAAATGCCCTGCTAGATGAAGCAAAAGCTGGAATCAAGATGGCCGGGAGAAATATCAATAACCTTAGATAAGCAGATGACACAACCCTTATGGCAGAAAGCAAAGATAAACAAAAGAGCCTCTTGATGAACATGAAAGAGAAGAGTGGAAAAGCTAGTTTAAAACTCAACATTCAAAAAAATGAAGATTGTGGCATCCAGTCCCATCACTTCATGTCAAGTAGATGGGGAAACAATGGAAACAGTGAGAGACTTTATATTTTGGGGCTCCAGGATCACTGCAGAGGGTGACTGCAGTCATGAAATTAAAAGACCTGTGCTCCTTGGAAGAAAAGCTATGACCAACCTAGACAGCATATTAAAAACAGAGACATTACTTTGCTGACAAAGGATCATCTAGTCAAAGCTATGATTCTTACAGTAGTCATGTATAGATGTAATCGTTGGACTATATGGAAAGCTAAGTGAAGAAGAATTGACACTTTTAAACTGTGGTGTTGGAGAAGACTTGAGAGTCCCTTGTACTGCAAGGACATCAAACCTGTCAGTCCTAAAGTAAATCAGTCCTGAATGTTCTTTGAAAAGACTGATGCTGAGGCTGAAACTCCAAAACTTTGGCCACCTAATGGGGAGAACTTACTCGTTGGAAAAGACCATAATGCTGGCAAAACTGAAAGCAAGAGCAGAAGGGGACTACAGGATCAGATGGTTGGATGGCATCACCAACTCAATGGACATGAATTTGAGCATGCTCTGGGAGTTGGTCAGGGAAACCAGTTGTGTGCAGTCAATGGGATGGCAAAGAGTTGGACATGACTAAGCGACTGAACTGCTTGGATAAAAATATGAAAAATATAGTCTCTAATGGGTAGTACATTGTATACATTAGAAATAAATGTATTTTCATGGCTTAACTTTTCCCATGCTTTCACAATTCTGACAGAATAAAAATTTCCCTAGCCTTTCAAAGCCGGCTGCAAACATTAAACCTACTTTGCCAAATAGAACTGAGGAAGAAAGCATGTTACTGCCCAATGTAATCACCCTTCTGTTCAGTAGCATCAAAATATTTGGACTGCCAGTTGCAAAGAACTATCTAGCAATTATGAAGTGAATGTTGGAGCCATGCCATATCATTTTGAGTAGTACCAGCTCCCTAAAATGGCACCACTTAAGGAAATGGCATTATAACACTGTGGGTGAGTGAGAATGTTCTGCATTTTCTAACACCTGGGCATAATGGGGGGCATAGTTAATGACCTTCGCTATATTCCCTTGGACGGTAGGCTATATTTCTAACCACTTGTAGCATTCTAACTTTCTCCATTTTCTAATATTTTCTGGTGAACTGTTAAAATGAAATCAAGTCTTTGTCTGATTTTCAGTTACTACTTAGAAATTAACCATAACTTTCATCATTCAGCATTATTATCTTTAAGACATTTTCAAACAGAAACCATCATGTACATCTCATTCAAAATTTCTGCTCATCTGATAGAATTAGTAGAATGAAATTAGGCTGCAGACTTCCTGTCATTGGCAAACTTCTCTTAACATTTGTTCAGAATACTGGAGCAAGGACTCATCTAGTATGTCTGTGACTTTTAGAAAAGTTCTGCTTGATCACATTTATTTCTGTCCATTTGAAACTATTATGCTCAGTTCAGTTCAATTCAGTCATGTCTGACTCTTTGTGACCCCATGAACCAAGCATGCCAGGCCTCCCTGTCCATCACCAACTCTCAGAGTTCACCCAAACCCATGTCCATTGAGTTGGTGATGCCATCCAACAAATTCATCCTCTGTTGTCCCCTTCTCCTCCTGCCTTCAATCTTTCCCAGCATCAGCGTCTTTTCAAATGAGTTAGCTCTTCACATCAGGTGACCAAATATTGGAGTTTCAGCTTCAGCATCAGTCCTTCCAATGAATACCCAGGACTGTTCTTTAGGATGGATTGGTTTGATCTCCTTGCAGTCCAAGGGACTCACAAGAGTCTTCTCCAACGCCACAGTTCAAAAGCATAAGTTCTTCTGTGCTCAGCTTTCTTTATAGTCCAACTCGCACATCCATACATGACCACTGGAAAAACCATAGCCTTGACTAGATGGACCTTAGTCGGCAAAGTAATGTCTCTGCTTTTGAATATGCTATTTCTTCACATCAGGTGACCAAATATTGGAGTTTCAGCTTCAGCATCAGTCCTTCCAATGAATACCCAGGACTGTTCTTTAGGATGGATTGGTTTGATCTCCTTGCAGTCCAAGGGACTCACAAGAGTCTTCTCCAACGCCACAGTTCAAAAGCATAAGTTCTTCTGTGCTCAGCTTTCTTTATAGTCCAACTCGCACATCCATACATGACCACTGGAAAAACCATAGCCTTGACTAGATGGACCTTAGTCGGCAAAGTAATGTCTCTGCTTTTGAATATGCTATCTCAGTTGGTCATAACTTTCCTTCCAAGGAGTAAGTGTCTTTTAATTTCCTGGCTGCAATCACCATCTGCAGTGATTTTGGAGCCCCCCAAAATAAAGTCAGCCACTGTTTCCACTGTTGCTTCCTCTCTATTTGCAAGTGTGAATAGAAAAGTGAAAGGGGGCAAAAACTGATTGTCAGGAAACTATATCAGCAATTGACTATGAACCTCTTGCTGCATTAGTAATTATACTAAACAATGCACATTTGTATACTGTTTTCTACTTTACAAATATTTTACATGCATTATCTCATTTGGTTCTCATGAAAACTCAGTACAGATCAGGTATTATATCTTCACAGAGAGGAAAGAAGTTATTTTATCTAAAAGACAGGAAAACTGAGGGATTCAAGTATATGTCTAGAGTCAATTATTACATAATGTCAAAGGAAGTAGTATCAAATCACTTTTTTACAAACTTGTTAGTGTTCTACAATAACATAAAAATGAAATCTAGGTGGAAAGGTAGAGAAATCTGCTCACATTGTCAAATCTACAATGGAGCCTAATTTTGATAATTAGAATAAAGGTGAAAATATTATGTATTGTCTCTGAATCCAAGGAATTTTTCTATATTTTGATCATAGTGATTTTTTCATGGCTGTATAATTTGTCAAAACTTATCTAACTATACACTTTAAATGCGTGTTTTATGTAAATTATACTTCAAAATTATATGTTACATCTGAAAACAATGAATTTATATATATAACTTTAATATTCTGCTTAATTAGCACATATAGTATATAGATGATATGTAATCATTACTGGCACATAAATCATGCAACTATTTTGATGATTTTATATATGATTACTGAATTAAATAATTACGCTTTTGAATCAACCAATTATTATATATGTATTTTTGATGTGCTGACTTGGGTTTTCTTTCAATATCTACACTTTATATCCTCCAACAATAGTTTTTAAAATACAGATTCTATATTTTAAAATTTATTATAATAGAATTTGCATTCAGCATCTACTACCTATTTCTGCTTCATTGACTATGCTAAAGCCTTTGACTGTGTGGATCACAACAAACTATAAAATTCTTAAAGAGATGATAATACCAGACCACCTTTCCTGTCTCCTGAGAAACTTGTATGTGGGTCAGGGAGCAACAGTTAGAATTTTACACGTAACAACCGACTGGTTCAAAATTGGGAAAGGAGTATGATAAGACTGTACATTGTCACCTTGATTATTTAATTTCTGTGCAGAGTTCAGTTCAGTTCAGTTGCTCAGTCGTGTCCGACTCTTTGTGACCCCATGAATCGCAGCACGCCAGGCCTCCCTACCCATCACCATCTCCCGGAGTTCACTCAGACTCACGTCCATTGAGTCTGTGATGCCATCCAGCCATCTCATCCTCGGTCATCCCCTTCTCCTCCTGCCCTCAATCCCTCCCAGCATCAGAGTCTTTTCCAATGAGTCAACTCTTCGCATGAGGTGGCCAAAGTACTGGAGTTTCAGCTTTAGCATCTTACCTTCCAAAGAAATCCTAGGGTTGATCTTCAGAATGGACTGGTTGGATCTCCTTGCAGAGTACATCATGTGAAATGTCTGGCTGGATGAATCACAAGAGAGAGAAATATTAACAACCTCAGATACATAGTTAATACCACACTAATGGCAGAAAGTGAAGAGCAACTAAAGAGCTTCTTGATGAGAGTGAAACAGGAGAGTGAAAAAGCTGGAATAAAACTGCATTCAAAAAACTTAAGAACGTGGCGTCTTTTCCCATAACTTCTTGGCAAATAGATGGGGAAAAAGTAGATGCAGTGACAGATTTTGTTGGGCTCCAAAATCACTGTGAACAGTGACTGCAGCCATGAAATTAAAAGACACTTGCTCCCTGAAAGAAAGGCTATGACAAAACTACACAGCATATTAAAAAGCAAATCACTTTTCCAATAAAGGATCTTATAGTCAAAGCTGTGGTTTTTTTCAGTGGTCATGAACGAGTGTCAAAGTTGGATCAAAAAGAAGGCTGAGTGCTAAAGAATTGATGCTTTCTAATTGTTGAGTTGGAGAAGACTCTCGAGAGTCCCTTGGACTGCAAAGAGTTCAAACCAGTCAATCCTAAAGGAAATCAATCTTTAATATTAACTGGAAAGACTGATGCTGGAGCTGAAGCTCCAGTACCTTGGCCACTTGATATGAAGAGCTGACTCCTTGGAAAAGACCGTGATGTTGGGAAAGATTGAAGGCAAAGGGAGAAGAGGGCAGCGGGAGTGGGGCTGGGGGATGAAGGAGTTGGGGGGATGGGAGTTGGGGCTGAGCGGGGAGGCGTAAGGGTGTCAAATGGTTAGCTAGATCATGGACTCAATGGACATGAATTTGAGCCAGTTCCGAGAGATGGTGAAGGACAAGGAAGCCTGGTGTTCTGCAGTCCATGGAGTCACAAACAGTTGTTCACTTAGTGACTGAACAACAACAATGTAAGATATAACTGATATTCACGAGAAACAATTATTTAACTTACCTACACTTTTTCCATATTGTTATTTTCAGAATCAGTTCAGTTCAGTTTAGTCGTTCAGTGGTGTCTGATTCTTTGCAACCCCATGAATCACAGCTCGTCAGGCCTCCCTGTCCAACCCTGAGTTCACTCAAACTCATGTCCATCGAGTCGGTGATGCCATCTAGCCATCTCATCCCCTGTCGTCCCCTTCTCCTCATACCCCCAATCCCTCTTAGCATCAGAGTCTTTTCCAATGAGTCAGCTCTTCACATGAGGTGGCCAAAGTACTGGAGTCTCGGCTTTAGCATCATTCCTTCCAAAGAACACCCAGGGCTGATCTTCTTTAGAATGGACTGGTTGGATCTCCTTGCAGTCCAAGGGACTCTCAAGAGTCTTCTCCAACACCGCAGTTCAAAAGTATCAATTCTTTGGTGCACAGCTTTCTTCACATAAGATCTCTCAAATGCATATCTGCTTGTCTAATAATAGTACATTATAGTATACATTATAGTTATAGTACATTAAACACACACACACACACTTTAGTTTAAATACAAGAAAAAATGAAAAAATAATGATTGTGATGAAAACCATAGTGAGTTCTCCACCTTCACATCCCCATCCCCCTACCCTGTTCCCCGCCACCAGTGGATCAAGAATACCAGCATCAGGTCAGCCCTGGCTCTCATAGATTCATATAGGTATAAAAAGTGTGATGAAGCACAGGGTGGGGGCAGGGGAACTTGCTGTGCATGCTCACAAGTCAGCCAGCGCCTGCACACTCAACCAGCTGGTCCAGAAGGAGCCTTTCACTCCCACCAGGTACTTTTAGTGGAGAAGGCAATGGCAACCCACTCCAGTACTCTTGCCTGGAAACTCCCATGGATGAAGGAGCCTGGTAGGCTGCAGTCCATGGGGTCGCTAAGAGTCGGACACAACTGAGCGGCTTCACTTTTACTTTTCACTTTCATGCATTGGAGAAGGAAATGGCAACCACTCCAGTATTCTTGCCTGGAGAATCCCAGGGATAGGGGAGACTGGTGGGCTGCCGTCTATGGGGTCACACAGAGTCGGACCCGACTGAAGTGACTTAGCAGCAGCAGGAGGTACTTCTAGATTAACAATGTGCTCCTGTACCAGACCTTGGACACCGGGCACCTCGCTGAGTTCCACTAGATTGAGAGGTTGTGGCTGACCATGGCCTCACCCTGGGCCATCTTATGGGCGTCACGTGGGAGTTCTTCACCAAGCCAAATGACACTCGGCTATGCTTCCAGCCGGTGTAATAGCTGACATGGAACCCAGCCTGGGGGTGTTCGGTTTCCATCAAGGCCTGAAGAAGTGGAAGGAGGCCAGGAACTTCTGATTCTTCCACCTGAAGTGCTGCTACCCTGGGGGCCTCCAGAGCATCTACTGGTCATTGCTTGTCACCTCTCCCTTGAGCACCAATGATGATCACGTATGGCATTAATATCCTGGAGCTGGTAGAACACAAAGTAAACCTGTAGACAGTAGACACTGAACAGAGATTATGGTATAGGTGAACTTGTGGTGTATAAATGAAATTGTGTGTGTGTGTTTGGAGAAGGAGCAAAAGGGATAGAAAGTGAGAGGGACAGAGAGGCAGAGATGCATCCAATGTATTGCTTTCTAACGCTGTTAAAAAAATCAGTTAACTAAATTTTGGGAGTTCAGTATATCTATTCTATTCCATCAATCTGTGGATCTGTCTTTTCACCAATACCCCACTGTCTTGATTGCTGTAGCTTTCAAGTAAATGTCTAAATTAAGATGTGTGAATCTTTCAGATTTGTTCTGCAGGTTCAAAATCATTTTGTCTATCACTTTTTTGTTTGTTTGCTTTGTTTTGTTTTCTGTATAAAATCTGCAGTCAGCTAACGGGTATCTATAAAAATCCAGCTGGAATTTTAATTAGGATGGCATTGAATCTACAGATCAAATTGGGAATGATTTATTCCTTGATGAAGTTCCGTCTTTCAGTCTGAGACTATCTTCCCTTATTTATTGTTTCTTATTCATTTTTGTAGTTTTCAATAAATAGATCCTGGATATATTTCATTAGGTTTTAACCTAGTATTCCCATTTTATTTAGTGCTGTGGTTAATGATGTTAATTTTTTAACTCCATTTGGTCATTGCTGGTTGGTAGAAATAAAATTGATATTTTGATGTTGACTTTGTATTTTGACTTCATAAATTAATTTATGTATTCTAGAAAAAATTCTGTGTTTTTCAGATTTTCCAAATAGAAAGGCATTTCATCTGTGAATATAGAATACATTTTTGTTCTGTATGTTTTTAATTTATTTTATTTCATTGGCTAGCATATTGTACTCAGTGTTGAATAGGAATCAGGAGATATCATGTTGTTGCATTGTTCCTGGTCTTAGGGATAAAGCATATAGACCTTCACTATTAAACATAGTGTTAACAGTAGGTTATCACAGATACTATTGTCAAGTGGTGGAATTCCCTTTTATTCCAAATCTATCTAGAGTTTATCATAAATTGATGTTTCTTTCTTTCTTTCTTTTAATGCTTTCTTTGAATCTATTGATTGGATCTTCAGTTTCTGGGTTTTTTTTGTTGTTGTTAGGTCAGTTAATATGATGAATCACATCGAACCTCCCATGAATTATTGGAATGAATTCCATTTTTTGATGTATTATCCTTTATATTTAGTGCTTGATTCCATTTGCTAATGTTTTTGAGGAGGACATTTGAGTCTATGTTCATGATAAGTTGTTTCTAAAGCTGCCAAGCTTTTGTCAGTATAGCCAGTAATGACCAAAAAAATTCATATAGACTTTGTGGCTATGAGAAAATTGTGTCTTACTAAGGAGATGCCTATATTTTTACTCTTGAAAAGTAATTATTTCTCTTGAATTTGCCTTGTAGCATTATGTTTTTATTTACTGTTAGTAGTAAAATTAATGGTCATTAGAGAGAATGTTGTTTATTTAATACTAGTATTAAGAAGAGTCTTTCTTTATAACTTGCATGCACACTTGGGATTTTTGCCCCAGTTTTCAAGAATGACAGCAAAAGCACCATTATATGACATTTAGGATGATTAAATTTTGAAAAATCACTTGGCATATTCAGCATGACTCCACAGGGTGCTCTAGCTTTATAAGGCAATGGATCATGTTAGCTTAACTTATATTTAAGATTTGCTGGCCTGATATTATTGTGTTAGGCAGTATTGCTGAAATGGAAACATAAAATTTTGCTGCCATGAGATCAAGTTTGTGCCTGCCCTACACTATAAATTAGTTCCATAAAGTTTTAAAATGGAGTGTTTATTCTGGTTCTAGCAGTATTGTGAAATGGCAAACTGTGCTTAAATGTGTAAAATTAAGCCTACTTTGTCTGAAAATAGATTTTGTTTTTATTCATGTACAAATGAAATTCAGAATTAAGGTTACTTAACCATCAAGAAGGGTATATATGAAGCTAAAGGAAAGGAGCCAAATGTGTTTGAGAGTTCATTTTTGAAAACACCGTCTTTCTGGGCCATATGCCTAATTTTTATGAGCCTAAGTATATATATATAGGTTATTACTGCAGAGTAACAAGAAACGTAATGAGACATGCAAGGAAAGAGATTGGGAACTCATGTACACCCGTGGCTGATTCATGTCAATGTATGGCAAAACCAATACAGTATTGTAANGTCTTTCTGGGCCATATGCCTAATTTTTATGAGCCTAAGTATATATATATAGGTTATTACTGCAGAGTAACAAGAAACGTAATGAGACATGCAAGGAAAGAGATTGGGAACTCATGTACACCCGTGGCTGATTCATGTCAATGTATGGCAAAACCAATACAGTATTGTAAAGCAAAATAAAGTAAAAATTTAAAAAAAAGAAAGATTACAATAGTTACAATGTTCATAAAGTGTACCATCAATGACATCCTACTTTGAAAATATATACATTCAGGAAATATTAAATAAAATGGAATAGCGAGTCTAACTCAGTCTTAAGAGCACAATTGGTTTGTTGAATGTGTTAATTAAGCCATTTGATGAAAAAAATTCACAAATGTGACCAAAAAATCAGTTATCATTGAAAAATACCTTGATCAGTATGGATGAAGCAAAGTATCATTTTGAGAAAGAAGAAAAAAGTAAGCAAAACAATGTATATTGTGCTGTTTTTTCTATCCTACAATAATAGAAAAAGTCAACAAATAGTGTTTTTTCTAAACAAAACATGAAACTTTTGAAAGAATAGATCATTACCTGCTAACTGTGCAATGATCTTGTGGTTAACTATTTAGAGAATATTATTGAACACATAAAATTTATCAAAGTTTATATAACCACTTAATTTCCTTGTTTAACAATTATGTGTTGTTCTGTGGCAGTATTTTTTGATTTGTATCTTTTCAAGCACTTAATTTTCTTGCCAATACAGGACCAACTAAGTAAAAAGGTAACTTTTTCTTCCCCTAATATTATACTACTGTAAAAGGAAAACTAGTAATAAAATATACTTTTGATATTTATATAAGAGTAACCATTGCTATTCTGAAGTTTGTATACAGAAGAGATAATTTGTATGAATAAAAAATATTTTTAATTGTATTTATTGAACCAGGCTCACCTACTGAGTAATGTAAAATAAGCAATTAAACCTCAAATGGCAGCGTAATAAATGTTAGGAAACATTCATTTTAAATTTTACATATTTTTCCCTAAATTGTTTTAATATACAATGGCACCCCACCCCAGTACTCTTGCCTGGAAAATCCAATGGACGGAGTAGCCTGGTGGGCTGCAGTCCATGGGGTCGCTAACAGTTGGACAGACTGAGCGACTTCACTTTCAC
>SJYX01012086.1:0-32619 GCA_006410675.1 Oreotragus oreotragus
ATCCCTGGGATTCTCCAGGCAAGAACACTGGAGTGGGTTTCCATTTCCTTCTCCAATGCCTGAAAGTGAGAAGTGAGAGTGAAGTTGCTCAGTCGTGTCTGACTCTTAGCGACCCCATGGACTGCTAGTGCTAATTAAATGGCTAAAATATGTACTAAAAGTTATAATTAGAAAAATTCCTCTAAAAATCATTACATCCGAAACAAACCAATTGATTTATTAATTCAGCCTAAGGAAATTTTATCCTTTATAAATTATAATTGAGAGAAAAGTTCAAATCTGTTTATCACAGCAGACTAATGGGCAGATCCATTTCATTTTTATATTAAGGAATACTTTCATAAACCCAATCCATTAAGTCATGCTTAATTAAAACATAAAATATGGTTCAAAGTTCTACATAAAAAAATTATTCTTTAGTTTTTCAACCTAAAGAAATCCTAGAGTAGATTTGTAACTCTTGATAAAATCAGAAGAATAAATATTCAGTAAACACATATGACGGGTCAGGCCTTGCCTTAAGTCCTATGGGAGGAACAAAATGCCTGTCTTAAAATCTAGTAGAAGAACATAGTTAAGAACTGAAAGTTTAAATAGTATCACAAGATATGAGTAATAAAGAAAACAATGGAAAAACACATACAAGGTCTATCGTGAATATATGTCAGACGTTAGAATTCCTTTGGGAATCAGTAATTCAGCTATTACCCACTCCAGTGTTCTTGCCTGGAGAATCCCAGGGATGAGGGAGCCTGGTGGGCTGCTGTCTATGGGGTCTTCAGGGTCGAACATGACTGAAGCAGCTTAGCAGCAGCAGCAGCAGCAGTTCAGCTATTTGGCTAAAGTAACAGTTTCTGAAGATGGTATACTTCCCTAGTGGCTCAGATGGTAAAGAATCTACCTGTAATGCAGGAGACCCGAGTTCCATCCCTGGGTCAGAAAGATCCCTTGAAAAAGGGAATGGCACCCCACTCCAGTATTCTTGCCTGGAGAANATTGCATCCAAGTACTGCATTTCGGACTCTTTTGTTGACCATGATGGCTACTCCATTTCTTCTGAGGCAGATATAGTTGCTTGCAGATATAGTTCCCTGGAGAAGGAAATGGCAATCCACTCCAGTACTATTGCCTGGAAAACCCCATTTACTCACACATGGACAGAGGAGCCTGGTAGGCTACAGTCCATGGGTTGCAAAGAGTTGGACACGACTGAGCAACTTCAGTCACTCACTCATAGTTGCTTGCATTACCCGTTGTCTCTTATGTTCCTGTGTATTTCTGTGTTGTAAGTTGTAATTTAGCCTGTTTTCATTTCTGACTTATTGATTTGAACCCTCTCTGTTTTCATGATGAATCTGGCTGACGCTTTATCAATTTTGTTTATCTTTTCAGGAACCAGCTTTTAGTTTCATCAATCTTTCCTATTGTTTTCTTCACCTCTATTTCATTTAGTTCTGTTTTGATCTTGATGATTTCTTTCCTTCTATAAACTTTGTGTTTGTTCTTCTTTCTCTGGTTGCTTCACTTGTAAAGTTAGAGGTTGTTTATATGAGATTTGTTTCCAGAGGAAAGGCTGTGTTGCTATAAACTTCCCTCTTAGGACGGTTTTTGCTGTGATCCATAGGTTTTGGATGGTTGTGTTTTTGTTGTCATTTGTGTCTGCTGCTGCTGCTAAGTCACTTCAGTTGTGTCCGACTCTGTGTGACCCCAGAGATGGCGGCCCACCAGGCTCCCCCATCCCTGAGATTCTCCAGGCAAGAACACTGGAGAGCATTGCCATTTCCTTTTCCAACGCGTGAAAGTGAAAAGTGAAAGTGAAGTTGCCCAGTCGTGTCCGATGCTCAGCGACCCCATGAGCTGCAGCCTACCAGGCTCCTCCGTCCATGGGATTTTCCAGGCAAGAGTACTGGAGTAGGGTGCCATTGCCTTCTCCCATTGTGTCTAGGTATTTTTTAATTTTCTTCTTTGATATATTCAGTGATCCATGGGTTGTTTAATAGCATATTGTTTAGCCTTTATGTATTTGTGTTTTTTACAGTTTTTTTCTTTTGGTGATTTTTAATTTCATAGTGTTGAGGTTGGAAAAGATGCTTAATATGATTTCAGATTTCTTAAATTTGCTGGGGCTCACTTTGTGGCCCAGCATGTGATCCATCCTGGAGAATATTCCATGTGCACCAGAAGAATGTGTATTCTGCTGCTTTTGCTTGGAATGCTATATAAATATCAATTAAGTACATATGGGCTCTTGTGTCTTTTAAGGCCTATGTTTCCTTCTTAATTTTCTGTGTGTGTGGCCTGTCCATTGAGGAAAGCGGGGTGTTAAACCCCCCACTCTTATTGTGTTATGGCTGTTACCATTCCCCTTATATATTGAGATGTTCCTATGTTAGGTGCCTGTGCATTTTCAACTGTTACATCTTCTTCTGGAATTGACCCCTTGATCATTATGTAGTGTCCTTCTTTGTCTCTTGTAACAGTCTTTATTTTAAAGTTTATTTTGTGTAACATGAGTTACAAGTTCAGTCACTCAGTCATGTCCGACTCTTTACGTCTCCATGAACTGCAGCACGCCAGGCCTCCCTGTCCATCACCAACTCCCAGACTTTACCCAAACTCATGTCCGTTGAGGTGGTAATGCCATCCAACCATCTCATCCTCTGTTGTCCCCTTCTCCTCCTGCCTTCAGTCTATCCCAACATCAGGGTCTTTTCAAATGAGTCAGCTCTTCATGTCAGGTGGCCAAAGTTTTGGAGTTTCAGCTTCAGCATCAGTCCTTCCAGTGAACACCCAGGACTGATTTCCTTTATGATGGACTGGTTGGATCTCCTTGCAGTCCAAGGGACTCTCAAGAATCTTCTCCAACACCCCAGTTCAAAAGCATCAATTCTTCAGTGCTCAGCTTTCTTTATAGTCCAACTCACATCCATACATGACCACTGGAAAAACCATAACCTTGACTAGATGGACTTTTGTTGTCAAAGTAATGTTTCTGCTTTTTAATATGCTTTCTAGATTGGTCATAACTTTCCTTCTAAGGAGTAAGTGTCTTTTAATTTCATGGCTGCAATCGCCATCTGCAGTGATTTTGGAGCCCCCCAAAATAAAGTCAGCCATTGTTTCCCCATCTATCTGCCATGACATGATGAGACAGGATGCCATGATCTCAGTTTTCTGAATGTTGAGCTTTAAGCCAATTGCTACTCTAACTTATTTTAGAGTTTATTTTGTGTGATATGAGTATTGCTACTCTAGCCTCTTTTGAATTCCATTTGCACGGAATACCCTTTTCCGTCCTCTTACTTTCAACTGTATATGTCCCTAGACCTGAAGTGGGTCTTTTGTGTGCAGCATATATATAGGGCTTGTTTTTGTATCCATTCAACCAGTCTGTGTCTTTTGGTTGAAGCGTTTAACCCATTTACCCTTAAGGTAACTATCAATATGTATGTTCTTACTGACATTTAAAACATTATTTTGGATTTGCTTTTTAAGTCTTTTTTCTTCCCGTCCTCTTCTTCTCTCTTGTGATCTTCTCCCCTGTGATCTGATGTCTAAATTTATAAACAAGATTGTTTGAAGTTGCTGGTCTTCTCATTTCAAATGTATGTCTAGTATCCTGCATTTGTGCTCTCCTCACCAACTGATGGTTTTGATATCATATTTTTATGTGTATGATTTTGTACCTTTACTCTATGCTTGCCTTTACCAGTGAGTTTTTCCAATTGTATTTCTATTTTTATTTTTTTTCTAGTTGTGGCCTTTTCTGCCTAGAGAAGTTCCTTTACCATTTGTTGCAAAGCTGGTCTGGTGGTGCTAAATTCTCTTAGCTTTTGCTTGCCTGTAAATCTTTTGATTTCTCTTTCAAATCTGAGTGAGAGCCTTCCTGGATAGAATATTCTTAGTCTTAGGTTTTTCCCTCTCATCACATTTTACATATCTTGCAACTCTCTTCTTGCCTGCAGTTTCTGCTAAGAAATCAGCTGAATAACTTATGGGCGTTCCCTTGTATGTTATTTGTTGCTTTTAATATTTTTCATTTGTCTTTATTTTATTGATTTGATTACCATGTGTCTCAGCATGTCCCTCTCTGGGTTTACCCTGCCTGGGACTCTGCTTCCTGGACTTGGATGACTGTTTCCTTTGCCATGTTAGGGAAATTTTCAGCTATTATTTCTTCAACTGTGTTCTCAGGCCCTGTCTCTTTCTCTTCTCCTTCTTGGACCCCTATAGTGTGAATGTTGCTTGCATTTAATATTGTCCCAGAGGTCTCTTAAATGGTCCTCATTTCTTTTCATTCTTTTTTTGTTGTTGTTGCTGTTCTGTGGCAGTGATTTCTACCCTGGCTTCCAGCTCACTTATCTGTTCTCTTGCCTCATTTATTTTGCTCCTGATTTCTTCGAGTATTTTTGTTTCAGTTCTTGTTCATCTCTGTTTGTTGTTTGTTCTTTATTTCTTCCAGGTTATTGTTCAGCATTTCTTGTATCTTCTTGGTCTGTGCCTCTATTCTCTTTCCTAGATCTTGGAGCATCTTCACTATCATTACTCTGAATTCTGTTTTGGGTAGATTGCTTGTCTCAACTTCGTTTAGTTGTTCTGGGGTTTTGTCTTGCTCCTCCATTTAGAACAGATTTACTGTCTCATTTTGTCTTTCTGTGATTACAATTTCCATTCCATAGGCTGCAATGGTGTAGTTCCTCTTGCCTCTGATATCTGCCCACTGGTGGGTGAGGCTGGTTTGGAGATTTGTGGAGGCCTCATGGTGGGAAAAGACAATGGCACCTTGCTCCAGTGCTCTTGCCTGAAAAATCCCATGGACAGAGGAGCCTGGTGGGCTGCAGTCCATGGGGTCGCTGAGCATCGGACACGACTGAGTGACTTCACTTTCACTGTTCACTTTCATGTGCTGAAGAAGGAAATGGCAACCCNCTCCAGTGCTCTTGCCTGAAAAATCCCATGGACAGAGGAGCCTGGTGGGCTGCAGTCCATGGGGTCGCTGAGCATCGGACACGACTGAGTGACTTCACTTTCACTGTTCACTTTCATGTGCTGAAGAAGGAAATGGCAACCCCCTCCAGTGTTCTTGCCTGGAGAATCCCAGGGACGGGGGAGACTTGTGGGCTGTTGTCTATGGGGTTCCACAGAGTCAGACACGACTGAAGCGACTTAGCAGCAGCAGCATGGTGGGAGGGACTAGTGCCTCCCCACTGGTGGCTAGAGCAGGTTCTTTTTCCTCTGGTATGCATGGCCATGTCAAGGGATGTGTTTAGGGGGAGGCTGTGGGCTCAGGAAGATTTTAGGTAGCCTGTCTGATGACAGGTGGGCTGTGTTCCTGCCCTGTTGGTTGTTTGGCTTCAGGCATCCCAGCACTGGAGCCTACAAGCTGTTGGATGATTCCAAATCTTGGTGCTAAATGTCCCAAACTATTTCCAGACATGTTCACCACCAGAGTTTATGTCCAAAGAGAGAGATATAACTGCTTCCTGCTTCCCAAGTGACATACTAACACCAGCAGGTAGGTGAGGTCCAGGTATGAAGTCATTGACTTTCCCTAGGCATCTGGTCTACATGAGGCCTTGCTTGCACCCTCCAAGAGTGCTGTTTCTATGTTTCAAAGTCCTTGGAGTTCCTGTGATCAAGCTGTGCTGGCTTTCAAAGCCAAATACTCTGGGGGCTTCTCCTCCTGATTGCTGTCAGACCTCCAGGCTGGGGAGTCTGACATAGGCCTCAGAAACCACACTCCTGTGGGAGAACCTCTGTGATATAATAATTATTTTTCAGTTTGTTGGCCATCCACCTGGTGTGTGTAGGATTTTATATTGTCATGAATGCACCCCTCCTTTTGCCTGGAAAATCCCATGGACAGAGGAGCCTGGTAGGCTGCAGTCCATGGGGTTACGAAGGGTTGGACACGACTAAGCGACTTCACTTTCACGCGTTGGAAAAGGAAATGGCAACCCACTCCAGTGTTCTTGCCTGAAGAATCTCAGGGATGGTGAAGCCTGGTGGGCTGCTGTCTCTGGGGTCGCACAGAATCGGACATGACTGAAGCGACTTAGCAGCAGCAGCACCCCTCCTATCATGTTATTGTGATTTCTTTTTTTGTCTTTGGATGTAGAATATCTTCTCTGGTAGTTTCAGTCTTTTTTCTTGATGGTTGTTCGCAGTTATTTGTGATTTTTGGTATTTTCATGACAGAAGCTGAGCTCAAGGCTTCCTACTTCACTATCTTGTCTCCAACTTGCCTCTCTTTCCTTAAATAAAATTTTCACATACGTAGCAATATCTAAATAGAGTAAAAAGCTCATTATAAACTTTATAGTATATAAGTTAGGTAATTACATAATTATAAGTGTATATTATGCTTTATATAAGTTCATAATGGGTAATTTTCTTCAACTTGCTTTTTTTGCACTCAACATTGTTTCTGATTCATCTATCATGTTCTAGTAGGCATAGTTTCCTCTTTTTCACAGCTACTTAAGATTGTATTCTTTGTGACTATGTCATAATTTATAAAGTTTCTTTTTGGTCAGTGCTTCTGTTATCTGATTTTTTGTTATTATTATTGTCATCTATACAATTCTTATATATAGCTTCCGTGGCTCATGTCAGGTTTCTCTAAGTTTTGTTTCTAGGAGTAAAATTCCTCAGTTATAGGTAAGTTCAGGCTTAGATTTACAAAATTATTGTTTTTCGAATTAGATATTCCAATTATACAGCCCCTCATGGGGTCGCTAAGAGTCAGACATGACTGAGCGACTTCACTTTCACTTTCCACTTTCATGCTTTGGAGAAGGAAATGGCAACCCACTCCAGTGTTCTTGCCTGGAGAATCCCAGGGATGGGGGAGCCTGGTGGGCTGCCGTCTATGGGGTCGCACAGAGTCAGACATGACTGAAGTGACTTAGCAGCAGCAGCAGCAGCAGAGTTGTATATATGTTTTATCACTCTGCTTCCTGGCCAGCAATTAATATCAGAATTTTAAATTATATAATATAAATAAAATATGTCATTGTGACATTAAATTGTACTTATCTGATTTCTAAATCATTAGTATCTTTTCTCATTTGAAATATAGGTTTGGTCATTTATTAGATTGTTTTGATTTGATGGGAGAAGGGTAGTTCTTTTTCTTGTTGCTTCATAAGCATATTATACTTGCTGCTGCCACTAAGTCACATCAGTTGTGTCCGACTCTGGGTGACCCCATAGACAGCAGCCCACCAGGCTCCCTCGTCCCTGGGATTCTCCAGGCAAGAATACTGGAGTGGGTTGCCATTTCCTTCTCCAATGCATGAAAGTGAAAAGTGAAAGTGAAGTCACTCAGTCGTGTCCGACTCTTAGCGACCCCATGGACTGCAGCCTACCAGGCTCCTCCGTCCATGGGATTTTCCAGGCAAGAGTACTGGAGTGGGGTGCCATTGCCTTCTCCNCAATGCATGAAAGTGAAAAGTGAAAGTGAAGTCATTCAGTCGTGTCCGACTCTTAGCGACCCCATGGACTGCAGCCTACCAGGCTCCTCCGTCCATGGGATTTTCCAGGCAAGAGTACTGGAGTGGGGTGCCATTGCCCTCTCCATTATTTATTTTAATTGGAGGCTAATTACTTTATAATATTGTGGCAGTTTTTGCCATATATTGACATGAATCAGCCACAGGTGTACATGTGTCCCTCCATCCTACACCCCTCCTTGTCAGTTTTTCACTTATGTATTTTGATGCTTCGTTATTAAGGTGCAGATGTGTTTGGGGTTGTAACGCCTTCTTGAGAGACTAACCCCTTTATCATTAAACAGTGCAAATGTATATTACTCATATTTCTCTACATGTAGAAGTCTCCATTACCTGAAATTAATACAATAAAATTTTACAAAATAAAGTAAAAATCCAACTTTCTTTCCAAGTGCAAGGCAGAGAAGTAATTTCTGATCCTCTTGTTTTGCCTCTCCCAGTGTGGGGAATGAGCTGGGGCAAGTCTGATCAGGACAGCAGTATTCTTTATATCTTGCACTTGGCATAGAGCTTTTGTCCAGCAACGGGAGGCAGATGAGTGAAGGAAGGTTTCCTGTAACTTCTCAGTTGCACTAACAAGCAGTTTGAACTCTTCTTCTTAGAAGGAATGTCAGCTAACAAAGGTGACTTGTGGGAAGCAGGGAGTAGTTCATGGTTCAAATGCCATTTACTCTGGTTGTTTTTACTGAGTCATAGTGTACTTTCATGAAGAATGGTTTTTTGTTTTCTGTATAGAAATATGTATATTTATGTATATAAATATATGTATATTAGTATGTATATATGTATGCATGTATGTATATATGTATACAAATATGTATGCATGTATGTATATATGTATACAAATATGTATGCATGTATGTATATATGTATACAAATATGTATGCATGTATGTATATATGTATACAAATATGTATACATGTATAAAATGTATATATGTTCATATATACATATATAAACTAAATAAAATAATAAAATAAATATAAAATGTATATATAATGCACATATATATACATATTTGTATATATACATATTTATATACATATATATATTCCTTAGGACTGTTTCCAGATACTTTAAATAATTTTTAAAAACATTTTAAAAAATAAATTTTGCCTCTATCACTAGAGAATATTCTACAGAGCTTCTCACACTGTCATCGCAAAAGTGGAACTTTCTTTTGATTAGTGTCAGCATGGTATAGGGCTTCCCAGGTGGCACAGTGATAAAGAATCCACCTGCCAATGCAGGAAACACAGGTTCAAACCCAGGGTTTGATTCCTGGGTCGGGAAGATCCCCTGGAGAAGGAGATGACAACCCACTCCAGTATTCTTGCCTGTGAAATTCCATGGTCAGAGGAGCCTGGCAGGCTACACAGCTTATGGGGTCATTAGAGTTGGATACGACTGAGTGACTGAGTATGCGTGCAGTATGGTATATCTTTCTTTATACCTGTCCTTGTAAGCTATATAAGTCTTTATGTTTAAGTTGGGTTGTTTGTAGACAACATGTATAAAATTTGTGTCTTTTTTTAAAAATCGACTTTAACAATTTCTACTTTTAATTGTGTCTGGGCTATTCACATTTAATATGATTATTGAAATAATTTGGATTAATATCAACATCTTTGCAACTGGTTACTATTCGTTACATTTGTTCTTTTCTTTTCTCATCTTTTTCTGCTTTTTTTGGTTTTAATCGAACATTTATATAGTGATTTTGTTTCCTCAGCATATCAATCATACTTATTTTAAAAAGATTGTTGCCCTAGGTTTTGAAATATGTATTTTTATCTAACTTAAGTCTACCATCAAATAACACTAATACTACTTTGCATATAATAGTATTGGTGCCTTACAACTTTCATTTCTCTCCTTCTATCCCTTATAACATTGATGTCTTTCATTTCACTTATCTTCATGTTACAAACACTCTGTACATTGTCACTATTATTAATTTAAATAACTGACAGTTTAGATCAAATTGTAATAAAAAATGCAACATTTTACCTTCATCTAGTCCTCTTCCTCTTCCTTCCTCATGTAGAACCAAGTTTCTGACCTTCATGATTTATTTCTGCCTGAAATACTTCTTTTATTATTTCTTACAGGAACTTCTGTTGCAGGTTTTTTTTGTCAGAGAAATACTTTATTTCTCATTCCATTCTGATTTATAATTTCTCCAGATATGAATTCTAGAATGGTGCTTTTTTTTCCCTTTCATCCCCTTGAATATTTTACTACACTCTGTTGTCTGTGTGGCTTTAGATGAGAAGTCTCCTGTAATTCTTATCCTTTTTCTTATAAGGAATCCCCCACCTCTCCCCTCTATGACTTCTTTCGAGAGTCTCTTTGGTTTTCTGCAGTTTGAATATGATATACCTAGTTGTAGCTTTCTATATATATATATATATATATATATATATATATATNAAAGGAAATGGCAACCCACTCCAGTGTTCTTGCCTGAAGAATCTCAGGGATGGTGAAGCCTGGTGGGCTGCTGTCTCTGGGGTCGCACAGAATCGGACATGACTGAAGCGACTTAGCAGCAGCAGCACCCCTCCTATCATGTTATTGTGATTTCTTTTTTTGTCTTTGGATGTAGAATATCTTCTCTGGTAGTTTCAGTCTTTTTTCTTGATGGTTGTTCGCAGTTATTTGTGATTTTTGGTATTTTCATGACAGAAGCTGAGCTCAAGGCTTCCTACTTCACTATCTTGTCTCCAACTTGCCTCTCTTTCCTTAAATAAAATTTTCACATACGTAGCAATATCTAAATAGAGTAAAAAGCTCATTATAAACTTTATAGTATATAAGTTAGGTAATTACATAATTATAAGTGTATATTATGCTTTATATAAGTTCATAATGGGTAATTTTCTTCAACTTGCTTTTTTTGCACTCAACATTGTTTCTGATTCATCTATCATGTTCTAGTAGGCATAGTTTCCTCTTTTTCACAGCTACTTAAGATTGTATTCTTTGTGACTATGTCATAATTTATAAAGTTTCTTTTTGGTCAGTGCTTCTGTTATCTGATTTTTTGTTATTATTATTGTCATCTATACAATTCTTATATATAGCTTCCGTGGCTCATGTCAGGTTTCTCTAAGTTTTGTTTCTAGGAGTAAAATTCCTCAGTTATAGGTAAGTTCAGGCTTAGATTTACAAAATTATTCAGACATGACTGAAGCGACTTAGCAGCAGCAGCAGCAGCAGAGTTGTATATATGTTTTATCACTCTGCTTCCTGGCCAGCAATTAATATCAGAATTTTAAAATATATAATATAAATAAAATATGTCATTGTGACATTAAATTGTACTTATCTGATTTCTAAATCATTAGTATCTTTTCTCATTTGAAATATAGGTTTGGTCATTTATTAGATTGTTTTGATTTGATGGGAGAAGGGTAGTTCTTTTTCTTGTTGCTTCATAAGCATATTATACTTGCTGCTGCCACTAAGTCGCATCAGTTGTGTCCGACTCTGGGTGACCCCATAGACAGCAGCCCACCAGGCTCCCTCGTCCCTGGGATTCTCCAGGCAAGAATACTGGAGTGGGTTGCCATTTCCTTCTCCAATGCATGAAAGTGAAAAGTGAAAGTGAAGTCACTCAGTCGTGTCCGACTCCTAGCGACCCCATGGACCACAGCCTACATCCACGGGATTCTCCAGGCAAGAGTACNTGACCCCATAGACAGCAGCCCACCAGGCTCCCTCGTCCCTGGGATTCTCCAGGCAAGAATACTGGAGTGGGTTGCCATTTCCTTCTCCAATGCATGAAAGTGAAAAGTGAAAGTGAAGTCACTCAGTCGTGTCCGACTCCTAGCGACCCCATGGACCACAGCCTACATCCATGGGATTCTCCAGGCAAGAGTACTGGAGTGGATTGCCATTGCCTTCTCAGACATTATACTTGAAGTGAAGTGAAGCGAAGTTACTCAGTCGTGTCCGACTCTTTGCGACCCCATGGACTGTAGCCTACCAGGCTCTTCTGTCCATGGGATTTTCCAGGCAATAGTCCTGGAGTGGATTGCCATTTCCTTCTCCAGGGGATCTTCCCAGCCCAGGGATCGAACCCGGGTCTCCTGCATTGTAGACAGACGCTTTACCATCTGAACCACCAGGGAAGTCCATTATACTTAGTGGATACTAATTCTCTGGGTCTATCTTCTTCAAATAATTTCTGGTTTTCTATTTTCATTATTATGTCTTTTGATAAGCAGAAGTTTTTTCTATTAATATAATTGAGGTTAATAATATTTTTTCATTTGAGGTTGATATATACCCTATTCTGAGATCATAAAAGATATCTTCTAAAAGTTTCCCTTTGGAATTTAATATTTAGTCAACTTTAAATTTATAGGTATTATAACAAAAAATATTTTTTATATGATTAGTATAGCTCCTTTCTCTAATGATCAGTAATATCATCTTTGTCATTACTGAGTTCTATTAAGCATACATCTGTTTCTGAACTCTCTAATCTATTGAGTATTTTGTACCACGGACAGTTGTGAATTAATATCATACTTTATTTGTTGGCATATCTTTATAATAAAGTTTATTATCTGACAGTACAATTTTTCCCACACTATTCTTCTTCAGTTATGTTTTACCCTTTATTGGGCCTTTACTTTTTCAAGTGAGTCTTAGAGTTAACGTATTTCCTAAAAATCCTGTTAAATTTTGATTCAATATATTGTTGCAGAAGTCAGTAATTGAGAAACCAAGCACCACACTCAGAGGTTTGGAGAATTCAGGTTTATTATGCTGGTGGGCCCAGAGGAGATAACACTCCAAGCTCTGAGCCCTGAACAAAGGGGTTACAGAGTTTTTATACACAGACTATAGTGGGCAACACTAGCTGCTAATAGGCTAGTTTAAAAAAGGGGTTCGCACACAGGAACAGCAGTCAAGATGGGGAGGGGGATGCCTGACCTTTACATGGACAGGCATGATTAAGCAGGTTGGCAGGGGCTGGGCAATTGCAAAGAGCAGGACAAGGGTGAGTGAGATAAGCTCCAGTTCCTGGTATTGTAAGTCCCCACTTTCCGAGACTACGTGACCTATGTAATCCAGACTTTGCAAGGAGCAAGCTGAGTTACAGAGGCAGAACGAGCAGGAGGTTATGTAAACTTGTAACTTTTCCTCATCAATATAGTGACATTTAAGGAGAACTGACATTTTATGGTATTGTGAACTTGGTATATTTATTTTTATATTTCTGTGTTCTACAAATAGCTTTCAATAAAATTTAGTCTTTGTTCCTTGACTTCTAGCACATCATCTTTTAAAATATGTATATTTCACTAAATGTTTCATGTTATTAACAAAATACATTTTAAGTTATGCTTTCTAAACTTGTAGCTTGTATATATTAACACATTAATGTTTAAATAATGTTATAATCAGGCACTTTGGTAAGCAAGATTTCTAATATTTTGATAGTAACTTCTTTAGATTTCTATGTAGACATTCATATCATTTGTTCATTTTAGTATAGTTCAGTCACTCAGTTGTGTCCGACTCTGTGACCCCATGGACTGCAGTACACCAGGCCTCCCTGTTCATCACCAACTCCCAGAATTTACGCAAATTCATGGTCGCAGAGTCGGACACTACTGAGCGACTGAACTGAACTAAACTGAACTGAGTCAGTGATGCCATCCAACCATCTCATCCTCTGTCGTCCCCTTCTCCTCCTGCCCCCAGTCTCTCCCAGCATCAGGGTCTTTACTAATGAGTCAGCTCTTTGCATCAGGTGGCCAAAGTATTGGAGTTTCAGCTTCAGCATCAGTCCTTCCAATGAATATTCAGGACTTATTTCCTTTAGGTTGGACTGGTTGGATCTCCTTGCAGTCCAAGGGATTTTAAAGAGTCTTCTCCAACACCACAGTTCAAAAGCACCAATTCTTCGGCATTCAGCTTTCTTTATAGTCCAACTCTCAAATCCATATATGACCACTGGAAAAACCGTAGCTTTGACCAGACGGACTTTGTTGGCAAAGTAATGCCTCTGTTTTTTAATAAGCTGTCTAGGTCGGTCATAACTTTTCTTCCAAGGAGCAAGCATCATTTAATTTCATGGCTGCAGTTACCATCTGCCGTGATTTTGGAGAGAAGAAAAATAAAGTCAAGCCACTGTTTCCCATCTATTTGCCATGAAGTGATGGGATAAGATGCCATGATTTAGTTTTCTGAATTGAGTTTTAACCCAAATTTTTCACCCTCCTTTTTCACTTTCATCAAGAAACTCTTTAGTTCTTCACTTTCTGCCATAAGGGTGGTGTCATCTGCATATCTGAGGTTATTGATATTTCTTCTGGCAATCTTGATTCCAGATTGTGCTTCATCCAGCCCAGCGTTTCTCATGATGTACTCTGCATATAAGTTAAATAAGCAAGGTGACAATATATAGCCTTGATGTACTCCTTTCCCTATTTGGAACCAATCTGTTGTTCCATGTCCAGTTTTAACTGTTGTTTCTTGACCTGCAAACAGATTTCTCAAGAGGCAGGTCAGCTGGTCTGGTATTCCCATCTCTGAAAGAATTTTCCAGAGTTTATTGTGAAACACACAAAGGCTTTGGCATAGTCAATAAAGGAGCAGCAGATGTTTTTCTGGAACTCTCTTGCTTTTTCCATGATCCACCAGATGTTGGCAATTTGATCTTTGGTTCCTCTGCCTTTTCGAAATCCAGCTTGAACATCTGGAAGTTCATGATTCACATACTGTTGAAGCCTGGCTTGGAGAATTTTGAGCATTACTTTACTAGCATGTGAGATGAGTGCAATTGTGTGGGATTTTGAACATTCTTTGGCATTATCTTTCTTCGGGATTGGGATGAAAACTGACATTTTCCAGTCCTGTGGCCACTGCTGAGTTTTCCAAATTTGCTGAATGTTCTATGTAGACATTCATATCATTTGCTAATAGTGACATTTTAGTTTTCTTCTGTATTTAAGTCTTGTCTTACAGACTAATTAGTACTTCCAGCACATATGGCTGTTGAACACCCAAAATGTAGCTAGTATGAATAAACATCTGAATTTTTACTTCATTTTCTTAAGTTTACATAGTTATTTCTAATAGTATTAGACTGTGCATATCTAGTACCTTTGTTGTCTTTTTACCAAAGAAGTTATTCATTAAACAAAATAGTTATCATTTTCTTATTTTTAGTGTATAGATTAATCTGTATGTTTAACATTTGCTTTGATCAACATTGTTCCTTTCATTTCATATCTAGAATCTTTCCTCCTTTAAGTACACCTTTTAGAATGTACGCTAGTAAAGGTCTATTGGTTGTAAACTTTTTTCTTTTTGTAAATGTCTTTAATAATGACCTTGAAAAAGAACTTTTGTAATACAATTCTAGGTTCATATTCTCTCAGTCTTTTGAAGATTTTGCTCTAAGGCCTTTGACTTACATTGACGCTGTTCAGAAATATATTGTTTGACTAAATTTTCTTTATTATAGGTGTTTTGTTTTTTTCTTTTTTTCTTGGCTGGCAGAATTTCAGATACTTCCTTTATTGTTGGTGTTCTGGAGTTTTACATCTTTTACATATAGATTTTCCTCTGGTTATTAAGTTTCTGTCTATCATAATTCTTACCAAGCTCTCATGTTCATGAGACTCAGCAATTCTCAGCCTGATTCTCAATTATTCCATTATTGTTTCTCTGTATTATTTTCTCAAGGATTATAATTAAATGAGTGTTTGACCTTCTGTGTGATTCTTAACCTTTCATATTTCCATGCCCTTATCTCTCAACTGCAAATTCATTTCTTGTTTCTAGTTCATTATCTCTTTAGCTGTGTCTTATATATTATTTAACATAGCAATTGAGATTTTAATTTCAATAAATTTTTTTATTCAGAAAACTTCTACTCGATCCTTTTACAATTTGCTTAGCCATTTTTAATAATCTCATGTTTCTAACATATTTTAACTGTGTTTGTCTTTTTCTTCAGTTCAGTCACTCAGTTGCCTCTGACTCTCTGCAGCCCTGTGAATCGCATCATGCCAGGTCTCCCTGTCCATTACCAACTCCCAGAGTTTATCCAAACTCATCTCCATTGAGTTGGTGATGTCATCCAGCCATCTCATCCTCTGTCATTCCCCTTCTCCTCTCGCCCTCAATCTTTCCCAGCAATGGGGTCTTTTCCAATGAGTCAGCTCCTTGCATCAGGTCTTTTTTCTAGGCTTTTGTAAAAATCATTTTATATTTTTCATCAGCTAATTCTAATGTCACCAGGTTTTGACAGGTTTATTTTTTGTTATTTCGGATGATGCTCACTCATGCAGCCTATTTTATTTATTGTTAGTGACTTTTTTAACGGTGAGTTTTACTTTAATTATGCAGCTTTTGAGAATTCTGAAAGGCTAATGTCGGGTGACTTTCGGCCACTGAAGATTTGTTGGCTTCAGTGAGCCAAAGCCACATACATATATTCAACCACTTTAGCTCCTGTGGGGCATCCCACCTCACTGCGCAGCATCCCTACCTGGAAGACAGTGGCCTCGGTGTCCCCTGAGCCCAGGGCTGGTTTTACAATTGGGGAACCTTAAGTTGTATATTTGTTTCCTGGGATTATTTGGGGTTTAGCTCACTGTTCTTTGTATTCTTCCCCCACATATCTTAATCTTTGGAGATTTTCTATGTTTGCTTTTGTGTTTAACTCTAATTTAAAAAGCAAGTATGTTGTTTCTATGCAGGATCAACCTGCATTACAAGAGGAGGACCATTTGGAACATCTATCCTACCCTTCTCTTAACATCAAAAGTCAGTTTCAGGGCTTATTTTATCACAAATAGGCTTCTTCTAGAGCCCTACAGCATTTTTGGATTAGAGTGTGCTTATTGTAGAACTTCTATCAGTGGGGTTAAATTGATTGACTTTATTTTTCCTGTATTCTAGGCTTTTTTTTGAGCCTCATAAAATCCAATTATGTTGTCAGATCATTAAATTATTATAATAAATGTGGACAAAACAAAATACTAGTTTGTATATGAAAAGCAGATATAGGTTTCACATTTATGGTCTTCCTTGGGAAAATAACTTCTGAGAAAGTTGTAGATATGCTTTATAAAATATTTCCCAGTTTTATCCTCCTGGCCCATATTGTCTAAGATGACAGAGATAGTGCATGGAAAAAGTACTAAATTGGGGGTGAGAGAAATGACTGGAATCCTTAGTTTAGACACATGTATATGATTTTCAGTGATGTAATTGACTTTATGAATCTGTATTTTATTTGTATAATGGAGATAATTTGTTTCACACATTTTTTATAAGAATTAAATTCAGCAACACAGTACATGTTGAGTTACCTGTGAAAATGTCCAGTCAGGAGAGCAGTATATGCTATCCCCCAATACTCCTCTTTGGCATAAAAATTATCTTGAACTGGTTATTCTTAAGCCACAACAGACTTTTTAATCAACAGCAGACATAGGAGAAGCTCTGAAAATCTAGTAGAAGTTGTCCATTTTATAAACATGCATAGTTATAAGGGAAAATGCCCATTTATCAGTTTGTCTCCCTCTCTGTACCAGGAAGAGAAAGATCACTAAATCTTCAGACATGCTTACCGGTGGAGAAAACTACTCTATCCCTGTCTGTTTTGCTTTGCCTAATAACCTTCCATAACTGGCTTATCCCTCCCTTTTGCAACATCTTCTGTATGTGAGGTATTGCTGTTTAGCTGCTAAGTCATGTCCAACTCTTTGCAACACCTTGGACTGTGGCCCACCCAGCTTCTCTGTCCATGGGATTTTCCAGGCAAGAATACTAGAGTGGGTTGCCATTTCCTCCTCCAGGAGATCTTCCAGATCCAGGGACTGAACCTGCATCTCCTGCATTGGCAGGTGGATTCTTTACCAGTGAACCGCCAGGGAAGATCATGTAGTGTGTGGCTTGGGCCATTTGGGGAGTTAGTTTTCCATGGGTATCACCAAGGGATACATGTTATTAAACTTCTTGTTTTTCTCCCCTGTTCATCTGCCCTTTAGCACAGTTGTCTCCACTAAGAACCTAGAAGTATGGAGGGAAAAGTATTTTTCCTCCCCAGTAATTTTGAAAGACCCATGATGGGAGTTTCTGAGACAACTTACTCACTCTGGATCCTACAGATGGGAAATCTGGTAGAAGCCGGCAAAAAGTAAAAAGTTTTACTAAAGTCAATTCTCCCAAGTCCCTACCTGTATACCCAGTTTAGACAAGAGGGTGAAAATTTCTTGTCCCTCCTGTCAACTGAAGCTGTTTAGTTACAACCTGAAAGTAGGGCTTCCCTCATAGCTCAGTTGGTAAAAAAAACCCACCTGCAATGCAAGAGACCCGGTTCCATTCCTGGGTTGGCAAGATCCCCTGGAGAAGGGATGGGCTACCCACTCCAGTATGCTGAAAAGTAGAAAGCTACTTTATTTGGTGGGAATGTTTAGGACTCTGAACCTGGGAGGCAGCATCTCAGTAGCTCTGAGAAAACTGCTCCAAGGAGGCAAGAGGGACCATCAGGCTGTATACAAGTTTGCAACAAAGGGAGCAGGCACTCTGAACAGCAAATGTCAGGTATCAAGCTACGGAACTGAGCATTCTCTGTATGGGAAGATGCAAGTCTCTGGGCTCACTGAATTCGTTCCTTTCAAATGCACCTCAGCTATCTGGGGCTAATCCTGTTTCCTGTTCACCATGCTTCTTGCATTCCCCAGCTCCTCAGCAATCACCTGGGGGTGGCAGCATCCTCTGGATTACAGTTTGGGGAGCCTGCATTCAGTTTTGAAGGCCAGAAATCGCTGATGGCTGTGATCTCTTATTTATTAATATGGCAGGAGATACTTTCATTTCACACTTGTATTCCAGATTTAGATTAGACAAAGAAATGTTTGTGTGAACTAGTTTCTTGGGTATAGCAACTAGTGAAGAGGCCCTGGAGGAGGACATGGCAACTCACTCTAGTGTTTTTGCTGGAAAAAACCTGATGGACAGAGCAGCCTTGGCGGAATATACAGTCCATAGGGTCACAAAGAGTCGGACACGACTGAAGCAACTTAGCACACGCAAGCCAATGAAAGGCTTATTGGTTTGAGTCACTATTGAGATAAATATACCATTGAGTATTCTACTTGTCAATGGGCAGATGATGGATCTTTTGAACTGGAAAGACTTTCATATATGGAAAATTTTTTTAACAACTGTCTTATTGGTACCTATGGAAAGATAACATTGCAAAGAAGACACAAAAGTAGTAGTATGGTATTTAGCTTTAGGGATTTCCTTAACAGGATGAAATTATGTAAAACATCCTTTTTCTTATTTCAGTTTCAAAAGATCCTACCACATTTCTAAGAGTTGAAAACACCAGTGGACAGTCACATTTCCATTTACAGGGACTTTGCCTGGCTGCTAAGGTGTGTTCTTTCATTATAATACTGTAGTTAACAGAAAAGTCAGATGGTCCCCTGGGGAAAACACTTCACATAGAGGTAACAGATGAGCAGAATTCCTCCTAGGTCTGTTTACAAATGATCAGGACATGACTCGGAGGGAGGTTGATGTTAAGATGCTGGTAGGAGCAATGACGGAGCTTTTCATCCTAAGGTGAACTGGTTGAGGTTGAACTGTACACTCAGAAAAAAAGGTAAGCATTTTTACAGACTTTACAAAGGCATACCACATTCAACCCTGAAGTTCCAAAACATAGGATTCTTTTGATTTCCATCTTGGTTGAAAACCTTGATAGATAAGAAGGAAATGGGAGATAATGTATTTGGATGGGCAGGTCAGCTCCTTGATATAATTCAGTTTACAGCCCAGTTCTCTGAGGAATTCAAAACAATTGTCTTTGTCTTTAAAATCTTTACAAAACCAGAAATGTAGCTGTAGAAGCAATTCAAAAATCCAGCTGTCCTTACCAACTCCGCAATCTCCCTATTGATCTCAAAATGCTTGCAAATATTGTAGAAGATTAAGACATTGGAAGCAATTGTTCTGCACTTGAGAAAAAGACAAAAATTTTAATTTCCCTAGACTTTAATAGTATCCCCAAAGTTTCATCTTAGAGGAAACTTGTACACCTTCTCTGTGCCTACCTTGTCTACACTAGGAACTGATAGCCATTTCTTTGAAATGCAAACTTTAAGGAAATCATTCTCATTTAGAGGGAACTAAAAGGAGCTATTTAGAAATCGAGCCCCCCCAAAAAAAAAATTTAAGTGTCTCCTCCACAGATATTAGTAAAAAAGCTTCCCTCTGAGCAGATAAACTTATTCCATCTGCCAGAAACACAATTTGGATCCAACTGTTTTTTAAAATAGTTGGAAAAGACTTTGATGCTGGGAGGGATTGGGGGCAGGAGGAGAAAGGGACGACAGAGGATGAGATGGCTGGATGGCATCACCGACTCGGTGGACATGAGTCTGAGTGAACTCTGGGAATTGGTGATGGACAGGGAGGCCTGGCGTGCTGCAGTTCATGGGGTTGCAAAGAGTCAGACACAACTGAGTGACTGAACTGAACTGATTTTTTAAAATAAGTTTTATACTGAGTTTAGTTTTAAATGGGTTTTATATTGGACCTGACGTTTGGCTAAAATTTTAGAATCAAAGCTATACTGTTTCTCTTTGTATTTCTCTACATGATTATGTGTATCTCTATATGTATGTTATAGATGTGTTATTTTTCTATCTCTATATGATATTGTCAAACGTAATTTGTCAAAACTCTATTTGGTCAGCTTGAAAGAAAACACTGTATGGCTTGGATAGTCCAAAACTCACAGAAATACAGAAACTAACCCTACAATGTTTTTTCAAGTACACGTGATTTGGAATGCATGGGTACGTGCTAAGTCGCTTCAGGCATGTCCAACTCTGTATGACCCTATGGACTGCAGCCTCCAAGGCCCCACTGTCCCTGGGATTCTTCAGACAAGAATAGTGGAATGGGTTGCCATGCCATCTTCCAAGGGATCTAGAATAATCTTTGGTAAATGAAAGCTAGTTGAAGTTTGTTGGTTTAATTAAAATGAAATGTTTTCAGTGTTATTAGCACTAAATATAATGCATACATACAACTTTTATTCTACCTGAATTTACTACTCAGCTAAGGTTATGTCTTACCTGTTACAAAAACTGTCAGCAAGAGAAAAATAATATGGTTAATTTTGTCTAATATTTATGAAAGTTTGATAAATAAGATATGATTAATAATGAATTATATAGTTGTAAGTAGACTTTTCAATAATGATGAAGTTTTTATATTGTCTCCTTTAAAATCTTTTAAAGCTTCCAAAATCTTTTAAGTAACTTAAAATTTTGCTAAATTAAAGGATATAGATTCATTGAAATCTATATCATTTCTAAATAAGGTAGCATTTTGAACATTAGTTTTTCTGTAATAAAAAATAGATGTGCCAAAATGTTTGGGTCTCATGCCACATCAAAAAACTGTACTATTAAAAAGGAACACTATTATAACAGACCATTCACAATTGTTTACTTCTGAGGTTTGAGTAGAATTTAAGGTTTCTATAGGTTAAGGATTCTAATATATGTAATTAAAACTAGTAGCAATAGTAAGAGAAACTATTCCATCTCTGAATACAAGGTAAGTAGGGTATGTTATTGGGTAGCAAAGTATGAGACATGGAGATGTGTTTTTGTTAAGGGAAATGAAAATTTTGTCTTTTAAGAACAACTAGCTATTTCAAAATGGAAAAGATGAGGATAAAGAACAGTCTAAATGGATATGAAAAGCTGTGAAGAGACAATCTTGTGTGGTTAAGCTAGCTAAAATTGAATTATCATAAGGATTTTTAAATAAGCTTTAATATCAATATTTGTACTTCTATAAAACTATAACTTTTCTTTCATCTACTTAAAGGGCAATGTTTTCTTATTGGGTGGGAAAATCTATGGGTGTAGGAACCTCAGGATATCTTTATTAGATACCTAATTGCTTGCATCATATAGGTCTAACTTTGGGAGCCCACCCACAAGGCTGCCTTCTGAAATGAAGCAACTGTTTAACTGACCTATTTCAAGACTAAGGGGCTGGTTCAATGAACTATAGACCTATCTCTTAACTCACCTTCTGTACTATGATTCTCCTTGGAGAAATTTCAGTAGCAGGGCGAGGTGAACAAATATGCCACCCCAGAATAAGCCTCATTGGTATATGGATTACCTTGAGATGGTTATTTTTAAGAAACAGCAGACACAGGAGAAGCTCTGAAAACAAGTACAAGTTACAAGTACCAGTTGGTAAGAGACATTCACATTTATAAGGAAAACCTCCTTTTATAAGGGAAGTCTCCTCTGCTGTAGCAGGCAGAGAAGATGACTAAATCTCTAGAAATTTTTATCAACAGAGAAGGTAGCCACTTCAATTCACATAATAATCATACCCTTGTTTATGCAACTGCTTTCTTGGCTTACCTCCAACATCTTCTTCTGTCTTTAGTTGGAGATGGTATTTAATATGATGGTTTGGGCCACTTGTGGGAGTTACTCAGTGTTTCTGGGTATTTCCTAGGTATATCTCCCATGCATACTCAGTTTTCTATCGGTCTCTCTCAGATATATATGTTATTAAACATTTATTTTTCCCCTATTAATCTTTTAACAGAAGTATCACAGCCAAGAACCTAGAAGGGTAGAGGAAAATTTATTTTTTATCTGCTACACATGCACATAATGGACACTTGGACATTATTATTTTTTCTTTCCTTCTCATGGCATTTTTGAGCTAATATAGTTACATGTGAGATTTCGAAAACTGTATCTTGAATTTTCATTGATACTCATTTACTTCTAAGGAAATCTATCAGCTTTATCTCTGTATTTAAGCTGAGAGTTAATTTTTAAAAGACAGAGCAGAGTCGAACTCCTACCTATACAAATTAAGTTACTTTCAAGAAATGGGAACTTAGGTCTGATTGTAGTTAAAAATGTGAACAATGCTTATGTAACTTTAGTTAGGCAACATCTGGAGCTGATTTCCTAACTTTGATTAAGAGAACCAGCCTGATGAATCCCAGATGTTTAAACATGGCTGTGTTTCTTAGACTCACTAAATTATTAGAGCGAATACATGGGAGGAAGGGAAACATTTATAGGAACTAGGTGTCAAAGTGGCCAAGGGGGTTTTGGGGTGTTGGCTTAGCTGTGTGTGTGGGAGGGAGTCTAAATGAACATCCCCTTTAAAGTTTTATGCATGTTATTAAGACAAAGGCCCAATCTTTGATAACCTCAAAAGTATGTCTTAATAGCTTCACTCATATTTATTCCTGTGGAAATATATTTTTGAGCATCCACTGTATCTAAAGTCCTGCGGTTAGAAAGATAAATAATAAACATTCCCTCCCTTTGAGTCACTCAGTTTAGTGAATGAGTCAGGCATGTGAACAGTAATTATAATCAATTATAACTGCTATAGTGAAGGGCTGAGTATAGAAAGTAGCCAGATCTTCCAGGGAAGATAGGATGGATTCAAAGAGGCGGCAGCCTTGGTCTCAAGATTTCTGTATATTACTTCTATCAGCTGCATTTAGCTGTACTAATACAATTCAGCTTCCATAGAGTTGTATGTTCCATCAGATCATGAGGCCATTTACATGTCATAAAAATACATTTAAAACAACAATTTATGAAATTGTACAATAGGAAGATCCCCTGGAGAAGGAAATGGCAACCCACTCCAGTATTCTTGCCTGAGAAATCCCAGGGACAGAAGAGCCTGGCCATGGAGTTCCAAAGAATCGGATGCAAAGAAGCACACACACCCATTCTGAAAATTCAGCGTCACAGGGGTAAAAACATGATTATTAATGTTGACTTCCCATCATTTGGTAAAGCTTTTAGAGAAAAAAATGAAAACTGAAATATGTTAGTCGCTCAGTGGTGTTTGACTCTTTGCAACCCCGTGGACTGGACCCTGCCAGGTTTCTCTATGGAATTCTCCAGGCAAGAATACTGGAGTGGGTTGCCATTCCCTTCTCCAGGGGATCTTCCTGACCCAGGGATCAAACCCAGATCTCCTGCTTTGCGGGCAGATTCTTTACCATCTGAGCCACCAATAAATATTAACAGTTTAGTCTGTCTTCTCACACATTATGCTTTTAAGTGCAAGAATGCCTTTACCTTGTGCAATCTTTCTGCAATAGATTCTGACTGTTCCCTCTTCCTGAACAGTCTCCTGTGCTTTCTTCAGCTCTTCACCCAGCAGTGCTTGCTTAGCTTTCACAACCTGATTTTAAATGTCATTTCCCCAGAAAGGACTTCCCCAGTCCTTCTAGGTTTGCTAAAATCCATTCACCACATATGCCCACATAACACTAGCACAACGATCTTATCACACTGTAATTGCAGGCTGAGCGTCTGTCTTTCTCACCTGATTACAAAGTTCCAGGAAGGCAGGAACTTTTTGTGTTATACTCATCAATGAGTTTTCAGCTGATTGCATTCACACAGTAGATGCTTGCTGAAAAGAAAACATCCAAAATCTTTATCACTGTAATATTTTATGCTCTACTTATATCTTGCCTGATCGATCTAGAAGGCATGTCTTACCTTACAGACTTCAACACATGTCTATCTGGACAGACTTTCTCATAAATGATTACATCTTGACCTTCAGGTCTCAGCTGAAACCTCACCTTTTCATGAAGATCTTCTCTCACCAATCTAAATGAATGAGTTAATTTCTACTTTGTTTTCTTCATGATGCTAGTCAGGATTTATAGTTATATATTAATTTTTTTCTTGTTCAGTAGCTAAGTTGAGGGCAGGGCTGTGTTGCCCAGTACTTAGCCAGGTGACTAGATAGGAAGATACTATTTTTTTTTTTGGCAGCGGGGGTGGGGTGGTAGTGGGATGAATAAAAGTTACATATATGAATTTGATGAATCTCTAAATATATTTTATGAGATTTTTAGGCACAGGGTTATGGCTTTTTATCACTCATATTCTATATCTAGCTTGCTTCTTTGTATATATTAGGAGTTCATATATTTTTTATTAAATATATAAATAATGTTTTAGTCATCCAAAGAACTTTTGTGGTATTTTATTATATAAAGGTTGTCATTTTTACTCTATATATATTAGAAAAAAATTCAAGATGACTTGCATATCTAAGATGGTAAAACATCAATTACCAAAACCTAACTATAACTTTTATTCAGTTAACTATTAACACCTAGAGTGCAAGGTGCTATTGGCCCCCCTGAACAAGACTGAAACCATCTCCTCAAGCAGTTATGTTAAATGGGGCAGCTCTTGCCTCACCATTTCAGAGGCGTTACTTTTGGGTTCCAGTCCATGATGGGATAATAGGATCGACACTCCTCTCCTTACCTATTAGAAGTAGCAGCAAATCCAAAATAACCACCTTCCCAGAAGTCCCCAGGAGGTAAACACTCAGAGCAAGACTCCCAGAGCTGCCCCAGGTTGGCAGTTCAGATCGCAGAGCCTGACATCCCTAGGGATGCTAAGATCCATTCTCTCATGGGTGCTCCTGGGCAGGGGCACCAGTGACGTATGAGCCAGGGCCTAAGTGGGGTGCTCTGTTAAGGGCACTGACAGGTGTACTGGGATGATGGCCTCTTTCAAACCATTCTTATACTTCATAGGACAATGAAGGGGTAAAAAAATTAATTTTTCTTCTACCCTTCCAGGTTCCTGACTGGGACCCTAACCCCATAATAAAAGGCAAGTTAACAGGAGGAAAACAAACAGAAGGTTAGTAACATTGTTGCTGGAAAAATTAATAGTTAATCAAGAAAGAAATGGAAATTTTTATCTGAGCCAACCTGGAGGATTATAACCCAGAAAACAGTCTTTCAGAAAGCTCTGAAGACTATTCTGCCCATTAGAGATTAAAGCACAGTTGTATACATTTCTGAGACAAAGGGCTATCCTTCAAATGATGTACTGACACTTTACACTGTCCAGATCTCCACGTACAAAGAAGCACACAGTGGGTCATGGGTCATCCTGGCCCCTTACAAGATTAAGAAGGAAGGTTATCTCCTGAGGAGTTGTAACCCTTGATGAGATTAAGAAGGAAGAAATGTTATCTGCTAAGCAGGTCTGGTTAAGGCATATGTTCAAAGAGGCCCAAACAAGTGAAGAAAAAAAAAATAATGTTTAAAATTTTCTCATCTTGCTATAAACTAGGAATTTTATTTCATCAACATGTATACCACCTGTATATGTGGAAGATACCTAGAAAAACTGAGTAAAATTACCAGAAGTGGCCAAAGAGTCCACCTTAGAATACCATCTCCAGCAAAAGACAAACAAAAGACATTTTGAAGGGGATGCCAGCTATGCTTGCCTGAAAAATACCATGGCCAGAGGAGCTGGCGGGCTACGGTCCAAGGAGTTGCAGAGCTGGACCCGGCTGCGTGCACTCACACACACAAGCTATGGGAGGTTGCCAGGTAAAGCCTGGCAACAAGGGAAGGTTTGCTCTGCAGACTTCAGTGGTTGTGGCAAAGAACCTGCCAATGCAGGAAATGTGAGAGACGGGGATTCGATCCCTGGGCCGGGAGGATCCCCTGAAGGAGGGCATGGAAACCCACTCCAGTGTTCTCCTGGAGAATTCCATGGACAGAGGAGCATGTGAACTATTTAGTCCATCGGGTCTCATAGAGCCGAACACAACTGAACCAACTTAGCACATGTGTACACTCCTCCACTGATACATTCTGGAGCTGGAGAATCCTTCTCTTCCTGGGACACAGGAAGATGCCCTTACAGATGGAGATTTCCTGTATAAATGTCCCTTACCAAAGGGCAACTGCCATACTGTTTCTATAGATTCTCCTGTGTTTGTTGTTTTTCAAAAACAAGGAGCTGAAAGTAACACATATGCCAAAGAGGTGTGTCTGGGATGGCATTTTCTCCTGCCCGTCAACAGCTTCTGCAGGTGGGTCAGGACTGGGATGAGCATCTGCTTGTATTTTAAGCTAAGAACCATCGGAGGCTTTGTTCTGCTTTCTTTCCAAGGCAATGTGGCCACCCAGTCACACCAGTCTTAAGTAAAGCAAGTTTTTAGTGATTCCAAGTGCTTTTCTCTCCTGTGGGTAGGAGTGATGAGTCAGTGATTGCAGAAAGCACCCCACCTCAGCCACCCACACAGACTCTTCAAAAAAAAGAGCTGGATCTCATTTTTTATTCTATTTTTTCCCCCTTTTAAATATCTTTCTTGCTGAGGCAGAAAGGGAAACATTCTCAAGTTTACTCTGTGTTAGGAAAATCCAAATATAGTAATATTAGATAAGATGAGATGCTTTCAGATGTAAGGTAATGAATGATGCATTTTGAAGGGTACCAGGATATATACCACTCCAAAATATGCCCCTCTGGCATATGGATTATTTTGAACTAAAGTAAATTGAGAACAAGCAAACGCAGGTAAACCTCTAAAAAAGTACGAGTTTTCCTTTGATAAAGGAAATTTACATTTATAAAGGAAATTTCTCTTCATAGAGATGCTGCCCTCTCAAAAATCAGGAAAAGATGCAACCACATAGTAAGACTGTCCTGCCAATGGGGCACCCAGACAGGCCAATATGCTGTCCCAGTCTCTATCACTGTAAAAATGGAAGCCTCGTATCCAGGGAAAAAACAATACCCTCTTAAGAAAAAGGCCAAATCTAGCTGCTTTTAAACTGATTTCTAAAGTATGGGCTAATTAGACTCCACAGGTCGCCTTGTGTGTGCGCTCAGTTGCTCAGTCGTGTCCAGCTCCTGCAACCTCACGGATGGTAGGCCACAGGTCTCCTTATAATACTCCTATTCTGCTGGTTGAGAAAACTCATACCAATGAATACTGATTCATTCAGGATCTGTAAGCCATAATGAGATCATTCAGGACCTTCACCCTACAGTTCTGAACCCATATACCTTATTCCTTACTCAAGAACCACACCTGGAGATTCTCAGATTTGAAAGATGTCTTTTTCTGTGTTCCAGTAGAAAAGTAATCACAATTGCTATTTGCCTTTGAATGGCAAGACTCGAATTCCAAAACAAGAAGTCAGTACTGCCAGATGGTATTGCCCCCAATATTAAAAAACTCCCCTATCCTCTTTAACAAGATTTTGGCAGAAGATTTATAAGTATTACACCTGGAACAAGGTTGAGTAGAGGCCTTCCCAGAGAGAATGGAAAAAGCATTGGAGGTGACAGAAGCCCTTCTTAAGGATGTTATTCCTAGGTACAGCCTTCCCTCTACTCTTTGGAGTGAAAATGGATCTTTCCTGTCCCAGAAATAACAAATAGTAAGTAAAGCTTTAGGTAGACTATTCTGCCCATTAGAGATTAAAGCACAGTTGTATACATTTCTGAGACAAAGGGCTATCCTTCAAATGATGTACTGACACTTTACACTGTCCAGATCTCCACGTACAAAGAAGCACACAGTGGGTCATGGGTCATCCTGGCCCCTTACAAGATTAAGAAGGAAGGTTATCTCCTGAGGAGTTGTAACCCTTGATGAGATTAAGAAGGAAGAAATGTTATCTGCTAAGCAGGTCTGGTTAAGGCATATGTTCAAAGAGGCCCAAACAAGTGAAGAAAAAAAAAATAATGTTTAAAATTTTCTCATCTTGCTATAAACTAGGAATTTTATTTCATCAACATGTATACCACCTGTATATGTGGAAGATACCTAGAAAAACTGAGTAAAATTACCAGAAGTGGCCAAAGAGTCCACCTTAGAATACCATCTCCAGCAAAAGACAAACAAAAGACATTTTGAAGGGGATGCCAGCTATGCTTGCCTGAAAAATACCATGGCCAGAGGAGCTGGCGGGCTACGGTCCAAGGAGTTGCAGAGCTGGACCCGGCTGCGTGCACTCACACACACAAGCTATGGGAGGTTGCCAGGTAAAGCCTGGCAACAAGGGAAGGTTTGCTCTGCAGACTTCAGTGGTTGTGGCAAAGAACCTGCCAATGCAGGAAATGTGAGAGACGGGGATTCGATCCCTGGGCCGGGAGGATCCCCTGAAGGAGGGCATGGAAACCCACTCCAGTGTTCTCCTGGAGAATTCCATGGACAGAGGAGCATGTGAACTATTTAGTCCATCGGGTCTCATAGAGCCGAACACAACTGAACCAACTTAGCACATGTGTACACTCCTCCACTGATACATTCTGGAGCTGGAGAATCCTTCTCTTCCTGGGACACAGGAAGATGCCCTTACAGATGGAGATTTCCTGTATAAATGTCCCTTACCAAAGGGCAACTGCCATACTGTTTCTATAGATTCTCCTGTGTTTGTTGTTTTTCAAAAACAAGGAGCTGAAAGTAACACATATGCCAAAGAGGTGTGTCTGGGATGGCATTTTCTCCTGCCCGTCAACAGCTTCTGCAGGTGGGTCAGGACTGGGATGAGCATCTGCTTGTATTTTAAGCTAAGAACCATCGGAGGCTTTGTTCTGCTTTCTTTCCAAGGCAATGTGGCCACCCAGTCACACCAGTCTTAAGTAAAGCAAGTTTTTAGTGATTCCAAGTGCTTTTCTCTCCTGTGGGTAGGAGTGATGAGTCAGTGATTGCAGAAAGCACCCCACCTCAGCCACCCACACAGACTCTTCAAAAAAAAGAGCTGGATCTCATTTTTTATTCTATTTTTTCCCCCTTTTAAATATCTTTCTTGCTGAGGCAGAAAGGGAAACATTCTCAAGTTTACTCTGTGTTAGGAAAATCCAAATATAGTAATATTAGATAAGATGAAATGCTTTCAGATGTAAGGTAATGAATGACGCATTTTGAAGGGTACCAGGATATATACCACTCCAAAATATGCCCCTCTGGCATATGGATTATTTTGAACTAAAGTAAATTGAGAACAAGCAAACGCAGGTAAACCTCTAAAAAACGTACGAGTTTTCCTTTGATAAAGGAAATTTACATTTATAAAGGAAATTTCTCTTCATAGAGATGCTGCCCTCTCAAAAATCAGGAAAAGATGCAACCACATAGTAAGACTGTCCTGCCAATGGGGCACCCAGACAGGCCAATATGCTGTCCCAGTCTCTATCACTGTAAAAATGGAAGCCTCGTATCCAGGGAGAAAACAATACCCTCTTAAGAAAAAGGCCAAATCTAGCTGCTTTTAAACTGATTTCTAAAGTATGGGCTAATTAGACTCCACAGGTCGCCTTGTGTGTGCGCTCAGTTGCTCAGTCGTGTCCAGCTCCTGCAACCTCACGGATGGTAGGCCACAGGTCTCCTTATAATACTCCTATTCTGCTGGTTGAGAAAACTCATACCAATGAATACTGATTCATTCAGGATCTGTAAGCCATAATGAGATCATTCAGGACCTTCACCCTACAGTTCTGAACCCATATACCTTATTCCTTACTCAAGAACCACACCTGGAGATTCTTAGATTTGAAAGATGTCTTTTTCTGTGTTCCAGTAGAAAAGTAATCACTTGCTATTTGCCTTTGAATGGCAAGACTCGAATTCCAAAACAAGAAGTCAGTACTGCCAGATGGTATTGCCCCCAATATTAAAAAACTCCCCTATCCTCTTTAACAAGATTTTGGCAGAAGATTTATAAGTATTACACCTGGAACAAGGTTGAGTAGAGGCCTTCCCAGAGAGAATGGAAAAAGCATTGGAGGTGACAGAAGCCCTTCTTAAGGATGTTATTCCTAGGTACAGCCTTCCCTCTACTCTTTGGAGTGAAAATGGATCTTTCCTGTCCCAGAAATAACAAATAGTAAGTAAAGCTTTAGGTATAAAGTGGAAACTTCATTCATCATCCAGACCCCAATCTATGGGAAAGGCTGAGAAATGAATCATCACACCCTGAAGAAAATTCTCACCAAATTATGTCAGAAAACTCATCTAAAGTGGGGTTGTTTATTGCTCTCCTTTATATATGGTTGGCCCCTAGAAGTGGGCTAGGATTGAGTCCTGATGAAATCCTATATGGGAGACAATTCTTAGCGCCTAAGAATAAAAGAAACAGAAACATATCTATTGCAGGAGGTAAAAATTAAACAGCAGGTACAACAGATGGATGAACCATTAAATGCTGTGCATGAGTTTGTGTCCCATAGGTCTCCCCCTCACCTGGAAGCTCCTTTGCATCCCTTCAAGGTGGAATAGTGGGTGCTGCCAAAAATGTGGAAAGAGCAAGCAGCTGAGCAGCAACTTGAAGAAAGAAAGGGACCTTTTGATGTTCTCACTACTCACGCCTCTCTAAAACCGTCAGTACATCACATTAGAGTAACAGACCCCAATCTATGGGAAAGGCTGAGAAATGAATCATCACACCCTGAAGAAAATTCTCACCAAATTATGTCAGAAAACTCATCTAAAGTGGGGTTGTTTATTGCTCTCCTTTATATATGGTTGGCCCCTAGAAGTGGGCTAGGATTGAGTACTGATGAAATCCTATATGGGAGACAATTCTTAGCGCCTAAGAATAAAAGAAACAGAAACATATCTATTGCAGGAGGTAAAAATTAAACAGCAGGTACAACAGATGGATGAACCATTAAATGCTGTGCATGAGTTTGTGTCCCATAGGTCTCCCCCTCACCTGGAAGCTCCTTTGCATCCCTTCAAGGTGGAATAGTGGGTGCTGCCAAAAATGTGGAAAGAGCAAGCAGCTGAGCAGCAACTTGAAGAAAGAAAGGGACCTTTTGATGTTATCACTACTCACGCCTCTCTAAAACCGTCAGTACATCACATTAGAGTAAAAGATGACCAGAGGCTGCCCAGCCAAGCCGGTGTACAGCCAGTGAGTGGATCCGAGAAGCAGACATCTCACACTTTGGGAAACCTTAAGCATTTGTCTGGCAAACAAAATGAAAGTTCTGTTTTGGCTTATACCTTTTCCCACAAATAGATTCACATACTGATTCTTTCAGTAACTGCTGGATATGAAGTCAGCTTCCTCTTTCCAGGTCTGCAGGATTGCCTTGGTGGGTTTCTCCCCCTTATAGGGAATGATGTGCAAACAACTGGCCACAAGTCCCTCTGCAGGGCCATGTCCAGACTGGGCTTCAGGCTTAGGCTCCTGAATTCCCGAGGGAAGGAGACTGGCCTGTCTACTGACGTTTCTCTTGTTAGCCCTCCTACCTCTCACTGGGTCTGTTTTGAAATCTTCATTATGCAAAACTCAAATCCAAGATTTGGAACTCAAATATTTCTAATCTGATGTCTATTCCCCCCAGTTTAGGAAGGACTACCCCCCCACACACACACACACACAGGGAAGCCTGGCATGCTGCAGTCCAGGGGGTCACAAAGAGTCAGACATGACTTGGTGACTAAACAATATGCCCCATTTCAACAGGAAGTAGCTAGACTGGTTATTGCTTATTTCCTTAAAGATTTAGGGAAAGATAAAACCAAGTCCCCCTAAAACTGAGTTCATGATTAATGTCTCTGCCCAAAATGATTGTCCCTTTTCTTATGTAACTTCTGTTATCAAGATTGACGAGTTTCAAGGAAAAGGGGAGAGTGAAACCAAGCAGGACCCTGTTGTCTCCTGGGCACGCAAGCCTTTCCGGGTCTCCCATTTCTTGTGTGTAGGCAAAAGACTCTAGCCTCCCTGATCTTCCCTGAGTTCCAAAGGGCAAACAGTCGCCCATCAGAGAAGGGAGAGGATACAGAGACAAAAAGAAATGCAAAAAAGCAAAATGGCTGTCTGGGGAGGCCTTACAAATAGCTGCGAAAAGAAGGGAAGTGAAAAGCAAAGGAGAAAAGGAAAGATATAAGCATCTGAATGCAGAGTTTCAAAGAATAGCAAGAAGAGATAAGAAAGCCTTCTTCAGCGATCAGTGCAAAGAAATAGAGAAAAAGAACAGAATGGTAAAGACTAGAGATCTCTTCAAGAAAATTAGAGATACCAAGGGAACGTTTCATGCAAAGATGGGGTCGATAAAGGACAGAAATGGTATGAACCTAACAGAAGCAGAAGATATTAAGAAGAGGTGGCAAGAATACATAGAAGAATTGTGCAAAAAAGATCACGACCTGGATAATCATGATGATGTGATCAGTAATCTAGAGCCAGACATCCTGGAATGTGAAGTCAAGTGGGCCTTAGAAAGCATCACTA
>SJYX01012086.1:46682-76389 GCA_006410675.1 Oreotragus oreotragus
GAAGAATTGATGCTTTTAAACTGTGGTGTTGGAGAAGACTCTTGAGAGTCCCTTGGACTTCAAGGAGTTCCAACCAGTCCATTCTGAAGATCAGCCCTGGGATTTCTTTGGAAGGAATGATGCTAAAGCTGAAACTCCAGCACTTTGGCCACCTCATGCGAAGAGTTGACTTATTGGAAAAGACTTTGATGCTGGGAGAGATTGGGGGCAGGAGGAGAAGGGGATGACCGAGGATGAGATGGCTGGATGGCATCACTGACTCGATGGACGTGAGTCTGAGTGAATTCCGGGAGATGGTGATGGACAGGGAGGCCTGGCGTGCTGCGATTCATGGGGTCGCAAAGAGTTGGACATGACTGAGTGACTGAACTGAACTGAATGTTATTTCAACATGGCTTTTAACATAATGAAAATTAAACTAGAAATTTGTAGATCTGTCTATACACAAACAAATTTGATTTGCATAGTACAACAGTTGTGATTTTGTTTCACTGAACTGGCAAATAGCTTGATTGATTTAACTGAATGAGCCAGTTATATTTGTGCTGAGTTGGCTCTAGAGGGCATGCATGTAGACAGTAAGCCATGCTGATACAAATAAACAGAGAATATCGAGTTCACCTTAGATGGGTTTTAGTCAGTATTGTCTACATCTTGTGCGTTAAGAGGAGCACGGAATCTCTCACGTTGAATTTCAGTTAGAAGTGCAACCTATTTTTCATGGTATGAACAATCTAACATGGTTAACTTTATATAATTATAAAGTTATATTTTATAATTTTAAGTCTCTTCTCCCACCTCTTTGTATTCTAATCACAAGTGTCTTTACTTTCTTTCAATGCTACTTCAAATAATCAATTTGAGCTGTAGAAAATACTGGAGAGTTTCACCTCAAAAGAAAAATTTTGGCAAGTTTTGAGTGAAAACAGAGCATTATAATAGAATCCACTATGCATACCTCTACCGCTGAGAGCAGACCTCATGTTTTTATAGTCACCCAGCGCTAATGCAGCAGGGGGGCTCTGCCCTAGATTCTTTGTGGCTCCAGACTACTTTATTTCCTTTCTTCTCACTGTAGGAGAATGTTTCCTTTTTCCCTGTGTCTCAGGGCCTATGAGACATCATTAGCCCTTCTGGCTCTATATCTTGCTATTTATCTTTTTCGCTTTCTTCTGTTTCCATTTTCATATTTGACTATTTTTTGCTTCCCTGTGCACAAGACTAGTTGTTGCTCAGTCACCCAGTCGTGTCTGACTCTTTGCGACCCCATGGAGTGCAGCAAGCCAGGCCTCCCCGTCCCTCATAGTCTCCCAAAGTTTGCCCAAGTTCATGTCCATGGCATTGGTGATGGACATGAACATGACATGAACAAAACTAGACTCATTGTTCAATTCAAAGCTGAGGGAATAATAGTTCATTACTACTTTTGAATACCTTTGCATGCCAGGTGCTACAGGTGCCTTGCAAACCTTATTTCTAATTAAATAATTTAATATTCCTATTTCACAGTTGTGGAAACTAAAACTTGGAGACTAAGGGAAGTCTTGGTCATACAGCTGGTAAATAACAAAATTAATGGAAGACCTCAGGACTGTTGCCTTCCAGAGGCTGTACTCCCTCTTTCCTTTCTGATCATGTGAGTCTAATCACCTGGTCTAGCTTAGCATGGATTACCTTCCCAGGCATGATACACTAAACTTTCATTGATGATCATGGGACTTTTATCTTTATCTGAGGGTTAAGTTTATTCTTTAGTTTTGCAACATTCCTTTTGCCAGTCTGTCTAGAAACTCTGGCTCTAACTGAAAACCCACTAGACTGTGCACTCCTGTCTGACTTCAAAGGCTCTGCTCTTTGCATCTCGTTATACTTCCTATCAGAGAAGGCAATGGCACCCACTCCAGTACTCTTGCCTGCAAAATCCCATGGGCGGAGGAGCCTGGTAGGCTGCAGTCCATGGGGTCGCTAGGAGTTGGACAGGACTGAGCGACTTCACTTTCACTTTTCACTTTCATGCATTGGAGAAGGAAACGGCAACCCATTCCAGTGTTCTTGCCTGGAGAATCCCAGGGACGGGGGGAGCCTGGTGGGCTGTGGTCTATGGGATCGCACATACTCGGACACGACTGAAGCAACTTAGCAACAGTAGCAGCAGCATACTTCCTATCAAGCATGATTAATCAGTTATTACCCATCCACCAAGTTCTGGAAGCTACAACAAAATTTAAACTTCAATGGCTGAGTTTCTTGGAAATGCTTTCAAACATATAATTGGATTTTTCTTACTTAACTATACTTCAGCTACACTTTTCTAAACTTTTCTTTCTGGAACAGTGCCAGTCACAATATAGTTATAAGAAACAAAAATAGAGCTATTTGAATCAGAAAAGGGTTCAAAACAAGGAAGGAGTAGCCTCTTGGCAGATCATCCAGGAATGACCCTCCGAGTAATAATGAGGAACTTGCCTTTCAGAGGAACTGCTCCTTCTGCCCTAATCAAGGGGGAAGAATCACAAGGCCACCAAAGCATCTTTACAGCTGCTGCTGGGCATCTCTATGGCAGCAATTGGGCACTAGAGAACCAACTTAGACCCAATGTCTCTGCCTGTGGCTTTCTATAGAAAACAGCACTGAAGCAAATCACTGGCCTCTGCCCCTCTTCCATCTTCTGAATCTTGCATGAGTGGATCTCATTTGTGAACCCCGTCTGGTATCTAGAACCCTTGCTGCAAGGGAGTTTGAAAAGCAGCTTCTAGTTTTTCAATCTCTGCCACACAGAAACCTTTTAGAAAGCAGGTGGAATAGAGAGCCAATAAACTCGTTATTCTTTGACAGAGGCGTATTTGGTAAACATTGATTTTCTTTGTTTTGCATTGAATGAGATGGAACATTTTTAGAAAACAGCTATAATATTGCAAACAACAACAATAAGGCACACTGTGTGAGTATCTCACTTATCTGGATGATTGGTGTCTTGCCTTATTGAATGTGTATTTATACTTCATTAATGATAATATTTGGCAAAAGGTTTAACTTTCTCAAATGCATGAGTGATCTTATAAGTGGAGGGAATCTTTCTTAAAGACTCTGACTAGAGGTAGAGGGAATCAAAATTTAGAATGTAAGTGCTACAGTCTTTATGTACCATAAAGACTGGAAGAGAATGGAAGGATTTCTTCTTGGCAAAAGCTTGATCTCTTATATTTCATATTAAGCTTAAAAAATCAGTATTACAGGGAACATTTAACCAATTCAAAGGAAGCTAACCAATTATAGAGAAGTCAGTTAATACTAGATCACCATGAAACAACAAAAAATCTAAGGTTCTTTATATAAAAGAGAAAATCTTTCTAGAGATTTCAGATATAGTAGTGATGTTAATGACCAAATTCATATTGATATCAGAATGAAAATTTAACCTATAAATTTTTCATGTCTTTAATGAAGCTTTAAACTAAATATTCTTTGACCAACTTATTGCTGAAAATAGCTATTTTAGGAATAACAAGAGACATTTATCCCATAAGAGATATTTTTCCTTTGAATTATTTTAAATTAGTATGTAAACTAATCATCTGAAACAATTTTATCCAAAAAGATGTTTATGTATAAAATACAGTGAAAGAAATGTATCATTAATCATCTTTGATGAAAAGTTAGCTTTTAAGAAGTAAAGTTGAAATGTAATACTAACTTTTAAAATCTGGATAATGTAAAATTCTATTTTGGTTACTTTAAATCAATTTTACTTCCTTCTTTACTGTTTCTGATGGGGGACGGGATACGTTCCTAAGGTTAACTATTCTGCTCTATTTTTCAAAAATACTTTCAAATACATTTTCATTTTTTAAGTTATCCTTAAACAACTAAAAATGTTTCCATTTTATTTTCTACTAGGCTAGTCAATTCAATAATTTGAGTCTTGAGAGTTCTGGTTCAAGATGGTAACACAGAAGGACCCTGAACTCACCTCCTTCCATGAAATCTATAGTTACATTTGAATTCTACAACACACCAAATCTATAGTTACATTTGGAAAATCTTTCTCTGGAAAAAAACACAAAACACCTCATTTATCATTGTATCAAAAAAGAATAAAATGCCTAGGGATAAACCTACTTAAGGAGGCAAAAGATCTGTACTCCAAAAACCACAGAGGCTGATGAAAGAAATCTATTATGACACAAACAGATGGAGAGATGTACCATGTTCTTGGATTGAAAGAAACAATATTGTCAAAATGAATATACAATCCAAGGCAATCTACAGATTCAGTGCAATCCCTAGCAAATCACCAAAGGCATTTTTCACAGAACCAGAACTAAAATTTTTAAAGTTTTTATGGAGACACAAAAGAACTCAAATAGCCAAAATAATCTTGAGGAAGAAAGATGGAGCTGGAGGAATCAGCTTCCCTGACTTCAGATCATACTACAAGGCCGCCATCATTAAAACAGTATGGTACTAACACAGAAGTAGCAATATAGATCAATGGAAGAGTATAGAAAACCCAGAAATAAATCCATGCACCTGTAGTCAATTAATCTATGACAAAGGAGGCAAGACTACACAATGGAGAAAAGACAACCTCTTCAATAAGTAGTGCTGGGAAAACTAGATAGATTTACAAAAAATAATGAAATTAGAACATTCTTTAACACCATGCACAAACTCAACTGGATTAAAGACATAAATATAAGATGGGATACTATAAAACTCCTAGAAGAAAACATAGTCAGTACACTCGTTGACATAAATAACAATATCTTTTTCAGCTGTGTCCTAGAGTAATGGAAATAAAAACTAAAACAGACAAATGGGACCTAATTAAACTCAAGAGTTTTTGCCCAGCGAAGAAAACCATAAACAAAACAAAAAGACAACTTAGAGAATGGGAGAAAATATTTGCAAACAATGTGACTAAGAAAGAATTAATATCCAGAGTTTAGATACAGCTCATGAAGCTCAATGAAATTTTTTTTTTAAATCAAAAAATGGGCAGACGACCTAAATAGACATTTCTCCAAAGGAAACATACATATGGCCAAGAGGCACATGAAAATATGCTCAACATCACCAATTAAAGAAGTTCAAATTAAAACTATAATAATGTATCACCTCATACCAGTCAGAATGACCATTATCAAAAAATCTACAAACAATAAATCCTGGAGAGAGTGTGAAGAAGAGAGACCTGTCCTACAGTGCTGGTGGGAATGTAAGTTGNGGAGATGGTGATGGACAGGGAGGCCTGGCGTGCTGCGATTCATGGGGTCGCAAAGAGTTGGACATGACTGAGTGACTGAACTGAACTGAATGTTATTTCAACATGGCTTTTAACATAATGAAAATTAAACTAGAAATTTGTAGATCTGTCTATACACAAACAAATTTGATTTGCATAGTACAACAGTTGTGATTTTGTTTCACTGAACTGGCAAATAGCTTGATTGATTTAACTGAATGAGCCAGTTATATTTGTGCTGAGTTGGCTCTAGAGGGCATGCATGTAGACAGTAAGCCATGCTGATACAAATAAACAGAGAATATCGAGTTCACCTTAGATGGGTTTTAGTCAGTATTGTCTACATCTTGTGCGTTAAGAGGAGCACGGAATCTCTCACGTTGAATTTCAGTTAGAAGTGCAACCTATTTTTCATGGTATGAACAATCTAACATGGTTAACTTTATATAATTATAAAGTTATATTTTATAATTTTAAGTCTCTTCTCCCACCTCTTTGTATTCTAATCACAAGTGTCTTTACTTTCTTTCAATGCTACTTCAAATAATCAATTTGAGCTGTAGAAAATACTGGAGAGTTTCACCTCAAAAGAAAAATTTTGGCAAGTTTTGAGTGAAAACAGAGCATTATAATAGAATCCACTATGCATACCTCTACCGCTGAGAGCAGACCTCATGTTTTTATAGTCACCCAGCGCTAATGCAGCAGGGGGGCTCTGCCCTAGATTCTTTGTGGCTCCAGACTACTTTATTTCCTTTCTTCTCACTGTAGGAGAATGTTTCCTTTTTCCCTGTGTCTCAGGGCCTATGAGACATCATTAGCCCTTCTGGCTCTATATCTTGCTATTTATCTTTTTCGCTTTCTTCTGTTTCCATTTTCATATTTGACTATTTTTTGCTTCCCTGTGCACAAGACTAGTTGTTGCTCAGTCACCCAGTCGTGTCTGACTCTTTGCGACCCCATGGAGTGCAGCAAGCCAGGCCTCCCCGTCCCTCATAGTCTCCCAAAGTTTGCCCAAGTTCATGTCCATGGCATTGGTGATGGACATGAACATGACATGAACAAAACTAGACTCATTGTTCAATTCAAAGCTGAGGGAATAATAGTTCATTACTACTTTTGAATACCTTTGCATGCCAGGTGCTACAGGTGCCTTGCAAACCTTATTTCTAATTAAATAATTTAATATTCCTATTTCACAGTTGTGGAAACTAAAACTTGGAGACTAAGGGAAGTCTTGGTCATACAGCTGGTAAATAACAAAATTAATGGAAGACCTCAGGACTGTTGCCTTCCAGAGGCTGTACTCCCTCTTTCCTTTCTGATCATGTGAGTCTAATCACCTGGTCTAGCTTAGCATGGATTACCTTCCCAGGCATGATACACTAAACTTTCATTGATGATCATGGGACTTTTATCTTTATCTGAGGGTTAAGTTTATTCTTTAGTTTTGCAACATTCCTTTTGCCAGTCTGTCTAGAAACTCTGGCTCTAACTGAAAACCCACTAGACTGTGCACTCCTGTCTGACTTCAAAGGCTCTGCTCTTTGCATCTCGTTATACTTCCTATCAGAGAAGGCAATGGCACCCACTCCAGTACTCTTGCCTGCAAAATCCCATGGGCGGAGGAGCCTGGTAGGCTGCAGTCCATGGGGTCGCTAGGAGTTGGACAGGACTGAGCGACTTCACTTTCACTTTTCACTTTCATGCATTGGAGAAGGAAACGGCAACCCATTCCAGTGTTCTTGCCTGGAGAATCCCAGGGACGGGGGGAGCCTGGTGGGCTGTGGTCTATGGGATCGCACATACTCGGACACGACTGAAGCAACTTAGCAACAGTAGCAGCAGCATACTTCCTATCAAGCATGATTAATCAGTTATTACCCATCCACCAAGTTCTGGAAGCTACAACAAAATTTAAACTTCAATGGCTGAGTTTCTTGGAAATGCTTTCAAACATATAATTGGATTTTTCTTACTTAACTATACTTCAGCTACACTTTTCTAAACTTTTCTTTCTGGAACAGTGCCAGTCACAATATAGTTATAAGAAACAAAAATAGAGCTATTTGAATCAGAAAAGGGTTCAAAACAAGGAAGGAGTAGCCTCTTGGCAGATCATCCAGGAATGACCCTCCGAGTAATAATGAGGAACTTGCCTTTCAGAGGAGCTGCTCCTTCTGCCCTAATCAAGGGGGAAGAATCACAAGGCCACCAAAGCATCTTTACAGCTGCTGCTGGGCATCTCTATGGCAGCAATTGGGCACTAGAGAACCAACTTAGACCCAATGTCTCTGCCTGTGGCTTTCTATAGAAAACAGCACTGAAGCAAATCACTGGCCTCTGCCCCTCTTCCATCTTCTGAATCTTGCATGAGTGGATCTCATTTGTGAACCCCGTCTGGTATCTAGAACCCTTGCTGCAAGGGAGTTTGAAAAGCAGCTTTTAGTTTTTCAATCTCTGCCACACAGAAACCTTTTAGAAAGCAGGTGGAATAGAGAGCCAATAAACTCGTTATTCTTTGACAGAGGCGTATTTGGTAAACATTGATTTTCTTTGTTTTGCATTGAATGAGATGGAACATTTTTAGAAAACAGCTATAATATTGCAAACAACAACAATAAGGCTCACTGTGTGAGTATCTCACTTATCTGGATGATTGGTGTCTTGCCTTATTGAATGTGTATTTATACTTCATTAATGATAATATTTGGCAAAAGGTTTAACTTTCTCAAATGCATGAGTGATCTTATAAGTGGAGGGAATCTTTCTTAAAGACTCTGACTCCAGGTAGAGGGAATCAAAATTTAGAATGTAAGTGCTACAGTCTTTATGTACCATAAAGACTGGAAGAGAATGGAAGGATTTCTTCTTGGCAAAAGCTTGATCTCTTATATTTCATATTAAGCTTAAAAAATCAGTATTACAGGGAACATTTAACCAATTCAAAGGAAGCTAACCAATTATAGAGAAGTCAGTTAATACTAGATCACCATGAAACAACAAAAAATCTAAGGTTCTTTATATAAAAGAGAAAATCTTTCTAGAGATTTCAGATATAGTAGTGATGTTAATGACCAAATTCATATTGATATCAGAATGAAAATTTAACCTATAAATTTTTCATGTCTTTAATGAAGCTTTAAACTAAATATTCTTTGACCAACTTATTGCTGAAAATAGCTATTTTAGGAATAACAAGAGACATTTATCCCATAAGAGATATTTTTCCTTTGAATTATTTTAAATTAGTATGTAAACTAATCATCTGAAACAATTTTATCCAAAAAGATGTTTATGTATAAAATACAGTGAAAGAAATGTATCATTAATCATCTTTGATGAAAAGTTAGCTTTTAAGAAGTAAAGTTGAAATGTAATACTAACTTTTAAAATCTGGATAATGTAAAATTCTATTTTGGTTACTTTAAATCAATTTTACTTCCTTCTTTACTGTTTCTGATGGGGGACGGGATACGTTCCTAAGGTTAACTATTCTGCTCTATTTTTCAAAAATACTTTCAAATACATTTTCATTTTTTAAGTTATCCTTAAACAACTAAAAATGTTTCCATTTTATTTTCTACTAGGCTAGTCAATTCAATAATTTGAGTCTTGAGAGTTCTGGTTCAAGATGGTAACACAGAAGGACCCTGAACTCACCTCCTTCCATGAAATCTATAGTTACATTTGAATTCTACAACACACCAAATCTATAGTTACATTTGGAAAATCTTTCTCTGGAAAAAAACACAAAACACCTCATTTATCATTGTATCAAAAAAGAATAAAATGCCTAGGGATAAACCTACTTAAGGAGGCAAAAGATCTGTACTCCAAAAACCACAGAGGCTGATGAAAGAAATCTATTATGACACAAACAGATGGAGAGATGTACCATGTTCTTGGATTGAAAGAAACAATATTGTCAAAATGAATATACAATCCAAGGCAATCTACAGATTCAGTGCAATCCCTAGCAAATCACCAAAGGCATTTTTCACAGAACCAGAACTAAAATTTTTAAAGTTTTTATGGAGACACAAAAGAACTCAAATAGCCAAAATAATCTTGAGGAAGAAAGATGGAGCTGGAGGAATCAGCTTCCCTGACTTCAGATCATACTACAAGGCCGCCATCATTAAAACAGTATGGTACTAACACAGAAGTAGCAATATAGATCAATGGAAGAGTATAGAAAACCCAGAAATAAATCCATGCACCTGTAGTCAATTAATCTATGACAAAGGAGGCAAGACTACACAATGGAGAAAAGACAACCTCTTCAATAAGTAGTGCTGGGAAAACTAGATAGATTTACAAAAAATAATGAAATTAGAACATTCTTTAACACCATGCACAAACTCAACTGGATTAAAGACATAAATATAAGATGGGATACTATAAAACTCCTAGAAGAAAACATAGTCAGTACACTCGTTGACATAAATAACAATATCTTTTTCAGCTGTGTCCTAGAGTAATGGAAATAAAAACTAAAACAGACAAATGGGACCTAATTAAACTCAAGAGTTTTTGCCCAGCGAAGAAAACCATAAACAAAACAAAAAGACAACTTAGAGAATGGGAGAAAATATTTGCAAACAATGTGACTAAGAAAGAATTAATATCCAGAGTTTAGATACAGTTCATGAAGCTCAATGAAATTTTTTTTTTTAATCAAAAAATGGGCAGACGACCTAAATAGACATTTCTCCAAAGGAAACATACATATGGCCAAGAGGCACATGAAAATATGCTCAACATCACCAATTAAAGAAGTTCAAATTAAAACTATAATAATGTATCACCTCATACCAGTCAGAATGGCCATTATCAAAAAATCTACAAACAATAAATCCTGGAGAGAGTGTGAAGAAGAGAGACCTGTCCTACAGTGCTGGTGGGAATGTAAGTTGGAGAACAGTACGGAATCATTAAAGAACTAAAAATAGAGCTAACATTTGATCCAACAATCCCACTACTGGGCGTATATCCAGATAAAAACATAGTTTGAAAGGATACATACACTACAATGTTTACTGAAGCACAGTGTACAATAGCCAACACATGGAAGCAACCTAAATGTCCTTTGACAGATGGATAAAGACATGGTACATATATACAATAGAATGTTACTCAACCATAAAAAAAGAATGCAATCCCTGGTGGCTCAGAGGTTAAAGGGTCTGCCTCTAATATGAGAGACCTGGGTTTGATCCCTGGGTCAGGAAGATCCCCTGGAGTAGGAAATGGCAACCCACTCCAGTATTCTTGCCTGGAGAATCCCATGAACAGAGGAGCCTGGTGGGCTACAGTCCATGAGGTCGCAAAGAGTTGGACACAACTGAGCAACTTAACTAACTAACTAACGCCATTTGCAGCAACATGGCTGGACCTGGAGATTATCATACTAAATGATGTTAAGCCACACAGAGAAAGACAAATGTTATATGATATCATTTATATGTAGAATCTTGAAAAAAATGATACAAGTGAACTTATTTACAAGAAAGAAACAGACCCACAGACTTACAAAACAAACTTATTGTTACTGGGGGGAAGGGTAGGGGTTAGGGATAGTTTAGGAGTTTGAGATTGACATGTACATACTGCTGCAATTGAAGTAGATAACCAACAAGGACCTATGGTATAGCACAGGGAACTCTGCTTAATACTCTGTAATAACCTAAATGAGAAAAGAATTTTAGAAAGGATACAGGTATATGTATACCTGAATTCATTTCTCTACATATGAAACTAACACAACATTGATAATCAACTATATGCCAACAAAAAAATTTAAAAAATAAAAAACTGATGAGAAAGGGGAGAAAATATACAAATGATAAATATACAGATGATAATTATATAAAACAGTAATAAGAATTGTTTTGAGAAATATTCAAAATGATATTGGTGGTTTACTAAAAATACACATAGTCTTGGAAAAAATAGATCACTAACAAGGACTTACTGTATAGCATAGGGACTATCTGCTTAATATCCTGTAATAACCTAAATGGGAAAAGAATCTGAAAAAAAAAAAGGATGTATGTATATTTATAACTGAGTCACTTTGCTGTACACCTGAAACTAACACAACACACTGTAAATCAACTACAGTCTAATAAAAAATAAAAATTAAGAAAAAAAACCCAGAGCCAGCTGAATGACTCCTATAAATTGAAAAAATGAGAAAAAACCCATATTGAAGTGAGTAGCAGAGACTGAGACACAATCTAGCCATAAATCACAGCCCTGGTATAGCAATCTGCAATCAGAAGGAGACTCAAAACCCTGTGCTTCTCCTAATGAGCAAAAGTTTTGAGCCCTACATCTGGCACCCTAACTGTTAAGACCTGCACCCAAGAGATGAGCCCCTCAAAATTCTAGCTTTGAAAGTCAGTAGTGCTTGGGTCCAAGAGAATCACAAGGCTACAGAGAACTTAAAGCAGTTCTTAAAGGGCTCCTGTGCATAGATTCACCCATCCCAGACCCCAACACAGATAGTCAAAGCACTTAGACTTTCTACTTTCTATGAAAGCCTATTTGCTTATATCTAAGCATCAGCCTGAGGATGTATTTTAACATACATCTAGTCCATTCTGAAGGAGATCAACCCTGGGATTTCTTTGGAAGGAATGATGCTAAAGCTGAAACTCCAGTACTTTGGCCACCTCATGCGAAGAGTTGACTCATTGGAAAAGACTCTGATGCTGGGAGGGACTGGGGGTGGGAGGAGAAGGGGACGACCGAGGATGAGATGGCTGGATGGCATCACGGACTCAATGGACGTGAGTCTGAGTGAACTCCGGGAGTTGGTGATGGACAGGGAAGCCTGGCATGCTGCGATTCATGGGGTCGCAAAGAGTCGGACACGACTGAGCAACTGAACTGAACTGAAGCACCAGCCTGAGGATGTATTTTAACATATATCTAGTGACCTATGGAAATATTCTCCAAAAATAGAGGCCAGGGTGCCATCTTTGTGTGTTTCTTCTGCCTCACTTTGGGTTGCCAATACCTCCTGGAAAGCAGCTTGTACACTTATCTGGCATCCCAGTTTTAACCTCTGCCACCCAGAGGACACCTCTAGAGCACCTGGCTCTGGTGACCAGTGGGGTTAGGCTTTCAGGTCCAACAGGACTCTAATAAATGGGGAAATTTCTTAACCCGCTACCACCTACAAGGTTAAGCAGAGAGGCAATAGATTAATGTGTCCAGTCATTCTGTGAAAGAAGCCTATTAGCTTATTTTTATAACTGTGGCCTGAAGGGCAGGCTTCTAAGTAGACACATGTCCAAGGGCTGATTATAACCTCCCTCCCTCAGAGAGTGGGGAAGATGGCAGGCAGCATATTAGCACTCCCCTTCTGCTCCACTCAGGTCATCTGTGTCTTTAAGGAAGGAGCTTGTGTATAATCCTGGTGTCCCAACTTTTGAGTCTGCCACTCAGAAGATAGTCCCTTGAAAGCCTGGCTTTAGTTGCCTGCTGTGCTTATGCTTATGGGTTTAGTGGGACAATGACAAAGTAAGAAAGATTGCTTAACTGGCTATCACCCCCAGTCTCAGCACAGAGAGAGGAGACAAATGCTCATAGCCCAGTCTTCTCGTGGAGCTCAGCGGTAAAGAATCCACCTGCACTGCTGGAGACGCAGCAGGAGCCCCTGCTTTGATCCCTGGTTTGGGAACACACCCTGAAGGAGCACATAGCAACCGAATCCAGTACCCTTGCCTGGAAAATTCCATGGACAGGGGAGCTTGCTGGGCTACAGGTCATAGGGTCACAAGGGAGTTCAGATACTACTTAGCGACCAAACAACAGCAAAAGTCTCCCCTTAAAGAAATCTGTTTTTATACTTTAAAAGTTGCTGCACAAGGACCTGGCTTCTAATAAGCCTGCATCTAGCTGTCGACTAAGATCCTTCCTTTTGGACACTGACAGGATTGGGCATACCTCAATTACTGGGAGCCACTAAAAATAAAATAGGCTGCTTGGAAAAATCACAAAAATTTGAGAAGACCAAAGAGCTAAGGCAGAGTTGAATGATAATGATCATTTCCTATAGGAGAGCACTCCTTCAAGACTAGAGGTGGTGACTGTTTCATCTAATGCATCAAAATGCATAACCCATACAGAGAATCAAGGAAAATGAAGCAACAGAGGAATATGTTTCAAATAAAACAATGGTGAAACCTCAGGAAAAGAACTTAATAAAATAGAGATAAAAGATTTACCTGATAGGCTTCAAAATAATGGTCATAAAGATGCTCACTGAGCTCAGAGAAGATTGACTAAATTTTGCAAAGAGAAAGAAAAAGAAAGTACAAATACAGCTGAAGAATACAGTGATTGAACTGAAAATACAACAAAGGGGCTCAATAACAGACTAGAGGATGCAGAAAAAAGGATTCAGAAACTCAAACCTAGGGCAGTGTTTTATTTAAAATGGATAACCAACAAAGCCCTTATGTGTAGCACATGGAACTCTGCTCAATGTTATGGGATTTGGGAGAAAACGGATACATGTATATGCATGGCTGAGTCCCTTTGCTGTCCACCTGAAACTCACATTGTTAACTGTCATAGTCCAATAAAAAATAAAAAGTTTAAAATAGATTATTATAGATATAAATTGTTTTCTGTAAACCTCATGGTAACTACAACGCATAAACCTATAGCAGATGCACAAGAGATTAAAAAGAAATCTAAGCATACCACTAGGGAATATTATCAAATCACAAAGAGAGCAAAAGGAGAAAGGAACAAAGAAATTACAAAATACCCGCAGATCAATTAACAAAATGGCTATAAGTATATATGTCCATACTTCGAACATAAATGCACTAAATCCTCCAATTATAAGAGAGAGTGGCCGAATGGATAAAACAACAAGACCCATCTATATGCTGCCTAAAAGAGACTTCTTTCAGATCAAAGGATGCACACACAGGGTATAAGTGAAGGAACAATAAACAGATATAACATGCAAATGGAATTTTAAAAGTTGAAGTAGCTATACAAGCATACCTTGGAGACATTGTGGGTTTGATTCCAGACTATGATAGCAAAATGATTATCTCAATAAAGTGAGTCACAAAATTTTTGGTTTCCTAGCACATATTAAAGGTTATGTTCCCACTATACATAGCCTATTAAGTTTGCAATATATATAAAATATAGCCGTATATTTAAGCAATGTACATACCTTAAGTTTAAAATACTTTATTGCTAAAACCCTAATCATCTGAACCTTCAGCTATTCATAATCTTTTTGTAACAGTCACACCAAAGACCACTGCTCACAGATTACCATAAAAAATGCAATAATAAAAGTTTGAAATGTTTAGAGAATTACCAAAATGTGATACAGAGACATGAAGTGAGAAACGCCGTTGGAATAATGTGGAATAATGGCACTTCTCTGATGCTCTGTTGCCACAAACCTTCAATTTGTTAAAAAAAAAAAAAATAGCCTGGCATGCTGCGATTCATGGGGTCGCAAAGAGTCGGACACGACTGAGCAACTGAACTGAACTGAAGCACCAGCCTGAGGATGTATTTTAACATACATCTAGTGACCTATGGAAATATTCTCCAAAAATAGAGGCCAGGGTGCCATCTTTGTGTGTTTCTTCTGCCTCACTTTGGGTTGCCAATACCTCCTGGAAAGCAGCTTGTACACTTATCTGGCGTCCCAGTTTTAACCTCTGCCACCCAGAGGACACCTCTAGAGCACCTGGCTCTGGTGACCAGTGGGGTTAGGCTTTGAGGTCCAACAGGACTCTAATAAATGGGGAAATTTCTTAACCCGCTACCACCTACAAGGTTAAGCAGAGAGGCAATAGATTAATGTGTCCAGTCATTCTGTGAAAGAAGCCTATTAGCTTATTTTTATAACTGTGGCCTGAAGGGCAGGCTTCTAAGTAGACACATGTCCAAGGGCTGATTATAACCTCCCTCCCTCAGAGAGTGGGGAAGATGGCAGGCAGCATATTAGCACTCCCCTTCTGCTCCACTCAGGTCATCTGTGTCTTTAAGGAAGGAGCTTGTGTATAATCCTGGTGTCCCAACTTTTGAGTCTGCCACTCAGAAGATAGTCCCTTGAAAGCCTGGCTTTAGTTGCCTGCTGTGCTTATGCTTATGGGTTTAGTGGGACAATGACAAAGTAAGAAAGATTGCTTAACTGGCTATCACCCCCAGTCTCAGCACAGAGAGAGGAGACAAATGCTCATAGCCCAGTCTTCTCGTGGAGCTCAGCGGTAAAGAATCCACCTGCACTGCTGGAGACGCAGCAGGAGCCCCTGCTTTGATCCCTGGTTTGGGAACACACCCTGAAGGAGCACATAGCAACCGAATCCAGTACCCTTGCCTGGAAAATTCCATGGACAGGGGAGCTTGCTGGGCTACAAGTCATAGGGTCACAAGGGAGTTCAGATACTACTTAGCGACCAAACAACAGCAAAAGTCTCCCCTTAAAGAAATCTGTTTTTATACTTTAAAAGTTGCTGCACAAGGACCTGGCTTCTAATAAGCCTGCATCTAGCTGTCGACTAAGATCCTTCCTTTTGGACACTGACAGGATTGGGCATACCTCAATTACTGGGAGCCACTAAAAATAAAATAGGCTGCTTGGAAAAATCACAAAAATTTGAGAAGACCAAAGAGCTAAGGCAGAGTTGAATGATAATGATCATTTCCTATAGGAGAGCACTCCTTCAAGACTAGAGGTGGTGACTGTTTCATCTAATGCATCAAAATGCATAACCCATACAGAGAATCAAGGAAAATGAAGCAACAGAGGAATATGTTTCAAATAAAACAATGGTGAAACCTCAGGAAAAGAACTTAATAAAATAGAGATAAAAGATTTACCTGATAGGCTTCAAAATAATGGTCATAAAGATGCTCACTGAGCTCAGAGAAGATTGACTAAATTTTGCAAAGAGAAAGAAAAAGAAAGTACAAATACAGCTGAAGAATACAGTGATTGAACTGAAAATACAACAAAGGGGCTCAATAACAGACTAGAGGATGCAGAAAAAAGGATTCAGAAACTCAAACCTAGGGCAGTGTTTTATTTAAAATGGATAACCAACAAAGCCCTTATGTGTAGCACATGGAACTCTGCTCAATGTTATGGGATTTGGGAGAAAACGGATACATGTATATGCATGGCTGAGTCCCTTTGCTGTCCACCTGAAACTCACATTGTTAACTGTCATAGTCCAATAAAAAATAAAAAGTTTAAAATAGATTATTATAGATATAAATTGTTTTCTGTAAACCTCATGGTAACTACAACGCATAAACCTATAGCAGATGCACAAGAGATTAAAAAGAAATCTAAGCATACCACTAGGGAATATTATCAAATCACAAAGAGAGCAAAAGGAGAAAGGAACAAAGAAATTACAAAATACCCGCAGATCAATTAACAAAATGGCTATAAGTATATATGTCCATACTTCGAACATAAATGCACTAAATCCTCCAATTATAAGAGAGAGTGGCCGAATGGATAAAACAACAAGACCCATCTATATGCTGCCTAAAAGAGACTTCTTTCAGATCAAAGGATGCACACACAGGGTATAAGTGAAGGAACAATAAACAGATATAACATGCAAATGGAATTTTAAAAGTTGAAGTAGCTATACAAGCATACCTTGGAGACATTGTGGGTTTGATTCCAGACTATGATAGCAAAATGATTATCTCAATAAAGTGAGTCACAAAATTTTTGGTTTCCTAGCACATATTAAAGGTTATGTTCCCACTATACATAGCCTATTAAGTTTGCAATATATATAAAATATAGCCGTATATTTAAGCAATGTACATACCTTAAGTTTAAAATACTTTATTGCTAAAACCCTAATCATCTGAACCTTCAGCTATTCATAATCTTTTTGTAACAGTCACACCAAAGACCACTGCTCACAGATTACCATAAAAAATGCAATAATAAAAGTTTGAAATGTTTAGAGAATTACCAAAATGTGATACAGAGACATGAAGTGAGAAACGCCGTTGGAATAATGTGGAATAATGGCACTTCTCTGATGCTCTGTTGCCACAAACCTTCAATTTGTTAAAAAAAAAAAAAAATCTGTGACATATAGTAAAATGAGGTATGCTTGTACTTACATCAGGCAATAGAGTTTAAGACAAAGACTATAATAAGAAACAAGGAAGGTCATTACATAATGATAAAGAGGTCAATCCAACAAGAGGATATACAACATTTAAAAATATTTATGTATCTCCAATATAAAAGCACCTAAATTATAAAGCAGCTATATTAATAGATCTAAAGGGAATAAAAGATGGTAGTAATAATAGGGGACTTTAATACCATCAATAGACAGATAATGCAGAAAGAGGATCAATAAAATTGATCGTAATATGTTTAAGCCTGATAGACTTTTAAAAAATGCAGAACATTTCATCCAAAAGAAACAATACATATTCTTCTCAAATGTATAAGAAGAATTCTATAGAAGAGATCATATATTATACCACAAAATGTCTTAATAAATTTAGGAAGTTTGAAATTATATCAAGCATCCTTTAGAACACATAGTATACAACTAGAAATTAAAAAAAAAAAAAAAAAGAAGTAGAAAATTTACAAACACATGGAGATTAAATAATGATACTGAACAATCACTGGGTCAATGAAAAAAATCTAAAGAGAAATTAAAAAATACCTTAAGAATATGAAACTAAAATATACCAAAGCTTGTGCAATGGAACAAAGGCAGTTCTAAGGGGAAAATTTATAGTGATTAATGTCTATATCAAGATTAAGAAAAAGGACACAACCTAACTTTACACTTCAAGGAATTAGAACAGGAACAACTAATTCCAAAATTATTAGAACGAAGGAAATAACAACGATCAGAGTAGAAATAAATGAAATAAAGGCTAAAAAGGCAAAACAAAAGATGAAATTCAGCTGATATTTTTAAAAATAAGCAAAATTGACAAATCTTTAGCAACTCACCAAGAAAAAAAGAAAGAACTAAAATATATAAAGTTAGAAATAAAAGACAAGATTTTACTGTACCAGAGAAATACAAAGGATCATTAAGAGACTCCTGTGAACTATTCCATACCAACAAGTTGGACAACCAAGAAGAACTGGATAAATTCTTAGAAACATACAATCTACCAGGACTGAATCACTAAGAAGTAGAAAACATGGATAGACTGATTACTAGTAAAGAGATTCCATCAGTAACCAAAAACTTCCAACAAACAAAAGTCCAAGACCACATGGCTTAACAGGTGAGTTCTATAAAACATTTAAAGACAGTTAACAACAATCGTCTCAAACTGTTCCAAAAATGTACTTCAAATCTCATTTTTTGAGGTTAGCGTTACCCTTGATACCAAAATTAGACAAGGACACTCCAAGAAAAGAAAATTACAGGTCAATATCACTGATGAACATGGATGCAAAAGTCCTCAAGAAAATATTAGCAAACTATGTATTTGTTTGGTTAAATTTACATTTAATTAAATAAGTTAAATTTGTTAATTTATCAACAATAAATTAAAAGGCTCATACATCATGATCAAGTGGGTTTTCTCCAGGGATACAAGGATGATTCAACATCTGCAAATCAATCAACATGATGCACCACATTAACAAAAAAGGATTAAAATCATATGATCTCCATAGATACAGAAAAAACATCTGACAATATTCAACATCTTTTTATAATAATGACTCTTAACAAAGTAAATATAGAGGGAATATACCTCAACATAATAAAAAGTCATACAGGACATGCCCGCATCTAATATCATACTCAATTGTGTAAAGCTAAAAACTTTAGGGTCAGAATTCGGAAAATTCAGTAGTGGTCACAGGACTAGAAAAGGTCAATTAGAAGTGCAATGCCAAAGAATGTTCAAACTTTCAAAGAAATCACTTAGGCAACCATTGTACTCATTTCATCTGCTAGTGAGGTAATGCTCAAAATGCTTCAAGCTAAGCTTCAGTAGTATGTGAACTAAGAACTTCCAGAAGTACAAACTGGTTTTTGAAAAGGCAGAGAAACCACAGATCAAATTGCCAATATCTGCTGGATCATAGAAAAAACAAGGGAACTTCAGAAAAACACTGCTTCTGCTTCACTATGCTAAAGCCTTTGATTGTGTGGATAACAACAAATTGTGGAAAATTCTTAAAGAGATGGGAATACTAAACCACCTTACCTGCCTCCTGGGAAATCTGTACTCAGGTCAAGAAGCAACAGTTAGAACCAGACATGAAACAACAGACTGGTTCAAATTTGGGAAAGGAGTATGACAAGGCTGTACAATTGTCACCCTACTTATTTAAGTTATATGCAGAGTACCTCATGCAGAAGGATGGGCTGGATGACTCAAAGCTGGAATCAAGATTGCCAGGAGAGGTATCAGTAACCTCAGATATGCAGATGATACCAACTTAATGGCAGAAAGTGAAGAGGAATTAAAGAGCCTCTTGATGAAGGTGAAAGAGGAGAGTCAAAACATGGCTTAAAACTCAACATTCACAAAATTAAGATCAAGGCATCCAGTTCCATCACTTAATGGCAAATAGATGGGGAAAAAAATGTGAATAGTGACAGGCTTTATTTTCTTGGGCTTCCAGATCACTGCAGATGGTGAGTGCAGCCATGAAATTAAAAGACGCTTGCTCTTTGAAAGAAAAGCTATGACAAACCTAGGCAGCACATTAAAAAGCGGAGACATCACTTTGCCAACAAAGGTCTGTGTAGTCAAAACTATGGTCTTTCCAGTAGTCATGTATGGATGTGAGAGTTGAACCATAGAGAAGGCTGAGCACCAAAGAATTAATGCTTTCAAACTGTGGTGCTGGAGGAGACTCTTGAGAATCCTTTGGACAGCAAGGAGATCAAACCCATCAATCCTAAACAAAATCAGTCCTGAATATTCATTGGAAGGACGGATGCTGAAGTTGAAGTTCCAATAGTTTGACCACCTAATGCAAAGAGCCGATTCATTGGAAAAGACCCTGATGCTGGGAAATTTTGAGGGCAGGATGAGAAGAGGGTGACAGAGACACTCAGGCTCCCAACTCATGTCAAAAAACATGAGTCTGGGCACACTCTAGGAGATACTGAAGCACAGGGAAGCCTCATGTGCTGCCGTCCATCAGGTCGCAAAGAGCTGGACATGACTAAACAACGGAACAACAACAAGACAAGAATGCCCACTCTCACCACTTTTATTCAACATAGTATTGGAAGTCTCAGCCAGAGCATTTAGGTGAGAAAAAGAGTAAAAGAAATCCAAGTTTGAAAGGACGAAATAAAGCTGTCACTAGTTGCAGAAGACATGACAGATTATTATAAATGCAAAATTTGCAATAAAGTTAGGAAAGTTGCAAGATACAAAATTTAAAAAAAACTGCTGTGTTTCTATACCAATAATACATTATCAGAAAAGAATTAAGAAAACAATCTCATCTACAATTGCATAAAAAAAATTTTAACTAAAGAAGTGAAAGACCTGTATACTGGAGATTATACGATGTTACTGAAAGGTACTGAAGAAGATACGAATAAAATGGAAATATATTACTTGTTCATAGATTGGAAGAATTAATATTATTAGATGTTCACACTACTAAAAATACTGTATAGATTCAATGCAGTCTCTATCAAAATTCCAGTGGAATTTTTCACAGAAATAGAGCAAGCAATCCTAAAATGTATATGGAACCACAGAAGACTCTGAAAGCCATAGTGATCTTGAGAAAGAAGAGCAAGCTGGAGACAGCACAGTACCTAGTTTCAAACTATATCACAAAAGCTATAATCATGAAAACAGTATGGCATTAGCATAAAAGCAGAGACATAGATTAATGGAATAGAAGAGAGCCCAGAAATAAACCCATTTGTATATGGTCAATTAATTTGCTTAAATGAGCTAAGACTTTATAAGGGACAAAGGACAGTTTTCAGTCAGTGGTGTTGGGAAATCTGGAACATATGCAAAAGAATGACATTGGTCTGCTATCTGATACCATACCCAAAATTTAACTCAAAATGGATTAAAGATTTGAACATAATACCTGAAACCATAAAACTTCTAGAAGAAAGTAGAGTGGTAAGCTCCTTGATGTAAGTCTTAACAATGATTCATGGATTTGATGCCAAATGTAAAGCAATAAAAATAAAAACAAGTGAGACTACATCAAACTGAAAGCCTCTCCACAGCAATGATATGAAAAGGCAACCAACTTAATGGGAGAAAAAATTGGCAAACCAAGTATTTGATCCTGGAATAATATTCAAAATATATAAAAGCACATAGAATTCAATAGAAAAATAACAATTTAGTTAAAAAATAGGCAGAGAATTTGACTAGTTTTCCAAAGAAGACACACAGATGGCCAACAGGTACATGAAATGGTGCTCAGCATTACTTATAAATAGGGAAATGCAAATCAAAACTCCAGTGGTTATCACTTTATGCATGTCTGAAGCTTATTATGAAAAGACAAGAAATAGTATGAGTTGCCGAGAAGATGGATGTGTAATGTGGGTTGAAATATTAATTTGGTATAGCCACTATGTAAAAATTATATAGTGTTTCCTCAAAAGCAGAACTACCAAGTGATGTGGGCCTTCCCTGATGGCTCAGATGGTAAAGCATCTGCCTACAATGCGGGAGACCCGGGTTTGATCCTCTAGAGAAGGAAATGGCAACCCATTCCAGCACTCTTGCCTGGAAAATCCCATGGATGGAGGAGCATGGTAGGCTAGAGTCCACGGGGTCGCAAAGAGTTGGACACGACTGAGCAACTTCACTTTCACTTTGACCATGTGACATGTGGGGAGGAGTCTGCTGCTGCAGCCAGGGGAGCCAAGCCTCACCCTGCTGCAGCTCAAGCCCCGCCCTGCTGCCCCTCAAGCCGGCCCCTGACTCCCTGCCACCCCTAGGGCAGGCGGTGGGAGTAAGCGGGAGCCCGGGACAAGCCACCGCCTAGGCCCGCGATTTCACCATTGTTCAGCTGGGCGGCCAAGGTGCCTGAGATCAATTCCATCCAGCAGGCCCGCCAGGAGGAGCTGCACTGCCAGACAGAGTTCGATGACACCTTCGCGCGAAGTCTGAGGTGCTGTTTTGCGGCCACATGGGGATGGCGCTCAGGAAGGCTCCACCAGCCCGATCAACCCGCGCTTGGAGGGCTTCAGTCCCGTGAGTGGTGGCCTCTCCTCTCGGGTCGGTTCCAGCCTGCACTTTAGCCACCGGGGGACGCTGAGCGGGTCCTCAGCCAGTGCGCAAGTCCTTCCAAAGCCTTGGCTGCCGCTCCTCGGCCTTCGGAAAGGAGTTTCGGGATGCAGGCTTGCAGAGTAGTAGTTTCTTCAACTCTTTTGAGGAAAGTGTCATCCAGAGCCACCTGATCAGTGGACTCAATATTGTGCAGCGGACAGATATTGAGGAAGCTTGAACTATGCTCTTCACAATTGGTCAATCAGAAGTTTACCCCATCGGTCCTGACACCAAAAAAATAGCGTTGGAGAAAAATTTTCAGGAGATATCCTTTTGCTCTCAGGGTATTAGACAGGCGGACCACTTTGGTTCCATCTGCCAGGAATCTTAAGGAAGTAGAGGCTTTTATTTCCTCTGTTATGTGTTTCAGCGCACAAATGAAACTGGTGGATGAGATTGTCAAGGGAGTGTGTAATTTCCTTGGTTCTGTCTCACTGCAGCAAAAATTTGAAATGGCAGACCAGGGTTACAGCTTGGTTACAGCTCAGTTTGATTTGGCAAAGGAAAATACATCCTTGAGGTGTGAGGGCGGTCTGACCCACAAGAAGAGCCAGGACTGGATTCTGGCTCCTCTTTCTGTATGTTTTTCCCTTCCCCCTGAGCCTGCCCTACGTAAACTGGGCTAGCCAGGAGGGCTGTTTGTTTCACCTGAGGTTCTCACTCTGGTCCTCAGATTTTCTTTTGTTCCATTTCCGCGGGCTTTTCTTTTCTTTGTCTTTTAGCCACTGCCATTTTGGACTCCTTTTTCCTATTCTAACTACCTATCAAGATCATGATGACCCTGAAGCAGGCCTCCATGGTGCCCCCAGTGCAGCAGACAGTGAAGGCGCTGCTCCAGCTATGCGAGGGCTACCGCCGGCAGGGCCTGCACAAGCTCTGTGAGCAGATGGAGGAAATGAATTCTTCCAAAACCAAACTAGAGCTCCAGAAGCACCTGACAACATTCACCAATCAGGAGCAGGCAACTATTTTTGAGGAGGTTCAGAAACTGAAATCAAGGAATGAGCAGTGAAAGAATGAGTTGGTTCTTTCTTTCCAATGTTTACATGAAGAGAAGCTAAAAGTTCATGTCCATATTGGGGAGATAAAAAAAGACGTCACAGATTGCAGCGGAGAATACTGGAAGTGAATTACCATCAAGCACTATTCGATTTAGGCTGCTGCTGCTGCTAAGTCACTTTAGTCATGTCCAACTCTGTGTGACCCCATAGATGGCAGCCTGCCAGGCTCCACTATCCTTGGGATTCTCCAGGCAAGAACACTGGAGTGGGTTGCCATTTCCTTCTCCAATGCATGAAAGTGAAAAGTGAAAGTGAAGTCGCTCAGTCCTGTCCAACTCCTAGCGACCCCGTGGACTGCAGCCTACCAGGTTCCTCCATCCATGGGATTTTCCAGGCAAGAGTACTGGAGTGGGGTGCCATTGCCTTCTCCATGATTTAGGCTAGATATGCTGAAAAACAAAGCAAAGAGGTCTTTAACAGAATCTTTAGAAAGTATTTTGTCCTGGGATAATAGAGCCAGAGGCCTCCAGGAGCACTCGGCCAGTCTGGGTCTGGACAGCTCTGTGTCTGGCACGTTCAGTAACACCAGCAAAGAGCTGTCTGGCTGTGAAAAGGAGGCTTTGCCCATCTTCAAGAGCTGCTTCAGGATCCTCAACTCCTTGGATGACCTGTCCAGTGACTTGGAGAGCCAACCCGTGGAAGAGCCAGCCCTACTCTCACTGAAGCAGGGCTTCCAAAGGCAAGCCAACACCCAAGCCAAGTCCTCATGGAATGCCAGGAGCCTCCGTAGCTGGCATGGGGGTCCCCAGGGGTCTCACAAAGAAAGCTTGTGAGATATCACTCAGTGAGCACAGAGACACCTCATGAATCAAAGAACTTTGAGTCCAAAGCTGATCCCATGGGTGACACCAGCAGGACCCCATAAAGACACAGAGACCATGGAGGCAGCAGATCTTCCTTCGAGTGGCCACCCTCCCGGAAGGCCTGAGACTCTCCTAGCAGATACAAAGATTAATCAGAGCTGGGAGAGCTTTCCCCATGATCTCCTCTAGAACCAGTTTGTGAAGATGGACCCCTCGGCCCTGTCCCAGAGGAAAAGAAAAGGACATCTGGTGAACACCGAGAGCTGAGGCAAAAGGCCATTCTACAACAGATACTGCTGCTCAGGATGGAGAAGGAAAATCAAAAGCTGCACGCCTCTGAGAATGATTTGCTGAACAAGTGCCTAAAGCTTGATTATGAAGAAATCACTCCTTGTCTTAAAGAAGTGACTAAGTGTGGGAAAAGATGCTAAGCACTCCAGGAACATAAAAAACTAAGTTTGACATGGAAAAAATGCACTTGGCTGTTGGCCAAGGTGTGCCCCGACATCACCGGGGTGAAATCTGGAAATTCTTGGTGGAGCAGTGCCACCTGAAGCACCTGTTCCTCATCAAACAGCAACCCAAGGACATGTCCTACAAAGGGCTCTTAAAGCAGCTCATCTCCCAGCAGCACACCATTCTCATCGACCTCGGGCAAACCTCTCCAACACATCGGTACTACTGTGCTCAGCTAGGAGCAGGGCAGCTGTTACTTTACAACATCCTGAAGGTCTGCTTGCTTCTAGACAAAGAAGTGGGCTGTTGCCAAGGTCTCAGCTTTGTAGCAAGCACCCTCCTGCTTCACATGGGTGAAGAAGAGGCATTTAACACGCTCGTTTCTGATGTTTGACGTGGGACTGTGGAAACAGTATCGAATGGACATGATTATTTTACAGATCCAGATGTACCAGCTCTCAAGCCTGTTCCATGATTACCACGGGGACCTATACAACCACCTGGAGGGGCATGAGATCAGCCCCAGCCTCTCTGCCACGCCCTGGTTCCTCACTGTGTTTGCCTTGCAATTCCCCCTGGGCTTCGTCTCCAGAGTCTTTGATATGATCTTTCTTCAGGGATCAGAGGTCATATTTAAAGTGGCTTTAAGTCTGCTGGGATACCACAAGCCCTTGATTCTGCAGCATGAAAACCTAGAAACCATAGTTGACTTTATAAAAAGCACACTACCCAACCTGGGCTTGGTGCAGATGTTGAAGACCATCAGTCAAGTGTTTGAGATGGGCTCCTCTAAAGTTACAGGCTTATGAAGTTGAATACCATGTGCTTCAGGAAGAGCTTATTGATTCTTCCTTCAGTGACAACCAAAGAAAGGACAAATTAGAGAAGACCAACAGCAGCTTACGCAAACAGAACTGTGATCTCCTTGAACAACTGCAGGTGGCCAATGGGAGGATCCAGAGCCTGGAGCCAGCCCTGAGAAGCTCCTAACTAGCGAAAGCAAGCTATAGCAGGTGACTCTGGCCTTGGAGCTGGAGTGGTCAGCACAGCTGCAGTAGAGCAGCTCTGGAGGCAGACGGCAGAGCTGGGGGGCCAGGAGCCTGACCCCACACTGCCCGAGCCCTTGGGTGACTGACGGCCTGGGGCCCAACTCCCACCAGTCCACAGCTCCAGAACAGGTGTGGCCACCGACCTGACACTGTCCAGGCCTTAACTGAGAGAGATGAAGATGCTGGAGGAGAACAGAGAACAAAGCCTGCTTCTCAGGGAGGAGACTGGCTTGCCAGCACACAGATTCTTCTGAACTGACTCACAAGGCAGGGAATGAATGTCTCAGTGTTTTTGTTGTTGTTTAGGTTCAATCCTTCCCTTTTCTAGTCCTGATTACTCAGTAGATTAGATGGCATGGACTTGAATAAATGCACATTTATGTTTAAAAAAAAGAGACAAAAACCAAAACTACCATATCATCCAACAATTAACTTCTGGGTATTTATCTAAAGGAATAAAAAATGCTAACTAAAAAAGATGTGCACGCTTATATTCATCACAACATTATTTATAATAACCAAGACATAGAAACAGTCTAAGTGTCCATCAATGGATGAATGAATAAAGAAAATGTGGAATATGAATTGAGTGGAATATTATTCACCCATTAAAACAAGAAAATCTTGCCATTTACTCTGTCATAGATAGACCAGTGTATTGTGGTTGTATCGCGGACAGACCATACATTATACTCAATGAAATAAGCCAGACAGAGAAAGACAAATATTGTATGTTCTTATTTATTTATGGAGTAAAAAAAAAAAAAACAACAAAAAACCACCCACAGATACAGAGAACAGATTGTTGGTTGCCAGTGCAATGGTGGGGTTTGGGTTGTGGGTAAAATGGATGAAGGTAGTCAGAAGGTAAAAATTTCCATTCATAATAAAAATTAATTCATGGATGTGCTGTATATCATGGTGACTATAATTAATAATACAGTATTATATGTTTTAAAGTTAATAAAAAACTAAATCTTTAGTTATCATCACAAGAAAAAAATTTAAATTTGATGAATGTTAATAGACTTACTGTGGTGGTCGTATCACAATATNTCAGAAGGTAAAAATTTCCATTCATAATAAAAATTAATTCATGGATGTGCTGTATATCATGGTGACTATAATTAATAATACAGTATTATATGTTTTAAAGTTAATAAAAAACTAAATCTTTAGTTATCATCACAAGAAAAAAATTTAAATTTGATGAATGTTAATAGACTTACTGTGGTGGTCGTATCACAATATATACAAATTTGGAATCATTATGTTGTATACCTGAAACTAATATTAAAAAAAAAAAAAAAAAAAAACCACCCACAGATACAGAGAACAGATTGCTGGTTGCCAGTGCAGTGGTGGGGTTTGGGTGGTGGGTAAAATGGATGAAGGTAGTCAGAAGGTAAAAATTTCCATTCATAATAAAAATTAATTCATGGATGTGCTGTATATCATGGTGACTATAGTTAATAATATAGTATTATATGTTTTAAAGTTAATAAAAAACTAAATAGTTATCATCACAAGAAAAAAATTTAAATTTAATGAATGTTAATAGACTTACTGTGGTGGTCGTATCACAATATATACAAATTTGGAATCATTATGTTGCATACCTGAAATTAATATAACATGGATGTGCTGTATATCATGGTGACTATAGTTAATAATATAGTATTATATGTTTTAAAGTTAATAAAAAACTAAATAGTTATCATCACAAGAAAAAAATTTAAATTTAATGAATGTTAATAGACTTACTGTGGTGGTCGTATCACAATATATACAAATTTGGAATCATTATGTTGCATACCTGAAATTAATATAATGTTACATGTCACTTATAATAAAGAATTTGAATCCTTGAAATATGATTCTTAAAAAAAGTATTATCCATACTAAAATATGATTGAAGCCTGTCATAGGTCATTTAATTTCACCTCAATCTCATGCACATCATTTTAGCAGATTTATTATGCAGTTTTATATCTCCATTTAAGTGACAGCATGTCTGAAATAAAAATAGAATCTGAATCCTGGGTTTTAAAATATAAATGCAAAGTTATTGCTATCATAAGTTGTGGGCAGAATTACTTATTCCCAATGAAAAGGCACCTTTATTTAACAGGCTTGAAGTTATGTTCCTTAGATGGAGAGCCTGAGACAAGAATTCAGATGCAGATTTTTTTGAAGGAGTGCTCCTCAGGGGGGCGAGGGAAGCTGTAGGAGAGGAAGTAAAGCAGGATAAGAAAGGTGAACAAGAGGAGAAAAGGCAGCAACCTGTGGGGTGAGGCAGCTCCTGTCAGCTGAGGACAGTTTCCTGTAGAAGAAAGGCTTCTATAAGCCTTTAACAGCCATGCTCAGGGAACCAGGGAGGTGGGTGTACTGGCACGTAAAAGAGGATATGGGTTGGGGACCACCTGTCTTATTGCAATAGGAAATATGGAACTACAGTTGATATAACTCACCACAGTCATAATAGTTGTTTCCCTCTGGGACAATTTAAGGAGAACTAAGCTACTACATTGGAGAAGGCAAAGGCACCCCACTCCAGTACTCTTGCCTGGAAAATCCATGGATTTAGGAGACTGGTGGGCTGCCGTCTATGGGGTCGCACAGAGTTGGACACGACTGAAGTGGCTTCGCAGCAGCAGCAGCAGCAACCTACTACATAGGGTGCCCTGGTGGCTCAGACGGTAACGCGTCTACCTGCAATGTGGGAGACCCAGGTTCGATTCCTGGGTCGGGAAGATCCCCTGGAGAAGGAAATGGCAATCCACTCCAGCACTCTTGCCTGGACAATCCCATGGAGGGAGGACCTGATAGGCTACAGTCTATGGGGTCACAAAGAGTTGAACACGACTGAGCAAATTTTCTTCAAGCTACTATATAAGGGATTTTATTTAGGTCATACCTGAATGGTCTAGCGGTTTTCCCTACTTTCTTCAATTTAAGTCTGGATTTGGAAATAAGGAGTTCATGATCTGAGCCACAGTCAGCTCCTGGTCTTGTTTTTGTTGACTGTATAGAGCTTCTCCATCTTTGACTGCAAAGAATATAATCAATCTGATTTCGGTGTTGACCATCTGGTCATGTCCATGTGTAGAGTCTTTTCTTGTGTTGATGGATGAGGGTGTTCACTATGACCAGTGCATTTTCTTGGCAAAACTCTATTAGTCTTTGCCCTCCTTCATTTTGCATTCCAAGGCCAAATTTGCTTGTTACTCCAGGTGTTTCCTGACTTCCTACTTTTGCATTCCAGTCGCCTATAATGAAAAGGACATCTTTTTTAGATGTTAGTTCTAAAAGGTCTTGTAGGTCTTCACAGAACCGTTCAACTTCAGCTTCTTCAGCCTTACTGGTTGGGGCATAGACTTGGATTACCGTGATATTGAACGGTTTGCTTTGGAAACAAACAGAGATCATTCTGTCGTTTTTGAGACTGCATCCAAGTACTGCATTTTGGACTCTTTTGTTGACCATGATGGCTACTCCATTTCTTCTGACGGATTCCTGCCTGCAGTAGTAGATATAATGGTCATATGAGTTAAGTTCACCCATTCCAGTCCATTTTAGTTTTCTGATTCCTAGAATGTTGATGTTCACTCTTCCCATCTCTTGTTTGACCACTTCCAATTTGCCTTGATTCACGGACCTGACATTCCAGGTTCTTATGCAATATTCTATCACCAGTCACATCCACAGCTGGGTATTGTTTTTGCTTTGGCTCCATCCCTTCATTCTTTCTGGAGTTATTTCTCCACTGATCTCCAGTAGCATATTGGGAAC